>BQNB010000385.1:5072-161724 GCA_026074375.1 Tanacetum coccineum | reverse complement strand
CTACATAGTCAACTGTATTTATACATCTTGGCTATCATCCTTAATAGGCTGCAAAGATCTATTCAACAAGGGACTCACAATAGTGCTTTTGCTAGATTTAATACTATCATTACTAGTCGAAAAGCTCTTGATGAAGGTTATTCTAGCAAGAATTATGTTCTAAGGGAGAAAGAAAATCTCTTGCTTTAAAAGCTAAGAAAGAATCTAGTGATGAGGAGTGTTCGACTTCCGTAAGTGAAGACGAAGAATACGCCATGGCGGTTAGAGACTTCAAGAATTTCTTCAAGAGAAGAGGTAGATTTGTGAGACAACCTCGGAACGACAAAAAGACGTTCCAAAGAAGCTGAGATGACAAGAACGGAAAAAGTGATAGAAAATATTTTAAATGCGGTGATCCAAATCATCTTATTGGAGAATGTCCAAAACCACCAAAAGATAAGAAGCAAAGAGCATTCGTTGGAGGTTCTTGGAGTGATAGCGGTGAAAAAGATGATGAGAAGGACAAAGGCGAGACGTGTCTCGTAGCTCAAGCATCAAATGAGGTATGTTTTAATTCCTCTTACTTTAGTTATGAAAATTCATCAATAGATGATCTTACTTTAGATAATGAGTATGATAAACTTTGCAAGATGAGTTTGAAAATAATCACTAAGAACAAACGGCTAAAAGCTATTAGAAATAGGTTAGAAAACGAACTTAGTAAACTAAAATTAAAATTGTCTACATTAGAGAAAAACAAGAGAGTTGATCTTGAATGTACAAATTATTAATCATTTAAAATTGAGAATGAAAAACTCAAAGAAGATGCTCTTAAACTAACTAAATTTGAAAAGAGCACACATTGCTTAAATGAAATGTTAAGCAATCAAAAACCCTCCGGTGATAAATTAGGTTTAGGGTTTAATTCTTGTGAAGCATCAACTAGTAAGTCTAAGGAAATAAAATTTATGAAATCTCATAAAGAAACGTCCTCTGGTGGCGGTCCCCCAAATATCATGGGAGGCCCCCATAAAGTCCAGACGGTCCCTAAAGAAATCAAGGGGCCGTCTGTCTATTAATAGAATCTAAAAATTCCATTTTTCTTTTCAAAAATCACATTTTGGGTCCAGACCTAAACACAATAATGGTAAACAATGTAAAGGTCTGTGGCTATTCGATAATGAGATCAACAATTTTTATTAAACAACTTTAAAACCCGGAGTCAGATTTCGTATTAAAAAAATTTTTGGTTAAAAAACCTCCACAACATGAAGAGTCTTATTAAAATCCTCGTTCTAAGACACCGCAACCAAAAGAATTGTTGGTCGACAAACCATCCTCATTTGGATTTCCTGTAACTTCGGAACAACTTCCAACAGTCAAAGTTACATGCCTTGGAATTGTGTCCTCCTTTTCTACATCAAAATCAATTGAATCTAATGCAAGGATGTTGCTAGCACTAACAACTTTGGACCCATGAGATATGGGGACCAAATTTTGTGAGTGTTGTTACTTACATAAAATTAGATATGCCTTGGGAATCTGACTTTGGAACAAGTTGAATGTTAAAGGATAGGGATGCTATAAACACATGGAGCGGTAACAAAGAACTTCTAATTTATAGCTTACACAATGAAGGGAATGTTATTTTTGGTAGTATTCATTATGGGTAAACATCATTGGCAAAGGTATGTTTTGAATGACTCTCTCAAATAGTAATGTAAATCATGTAGATAAACTTATAGATTAACTTGCTTAGTATAGGAAAAATATGTGATAATAAGTGTAGAGTAACTTTCTCTGAACATGATAGTGAAATCACTAAGGATGGTAAGGTTATAGGTAGAGGTATTAGGAAGAAAGGCTTATATGTGATGAAATTAGGAAATAAGCCAAAAGATAAAATTTGTCTTGCAACGATTAATGAAAACTCCACGTTGTGGCATAGGAGATTAGGTCACGCTAATATGCGTCTCATTCAATCGTTAGCATATAAGGAATTAGTTAGAAACTTACCTAAGCTTAAGTTTGATCAACACTTCTATGATGCTTGCAAAATTAGAAAACAAGCTTACGCTAGTCACAAAGCTAAGAATATAGTCTCAACGACTAGATGCTTAGAACTTCTTCATATGGATCTCTTCAGTCCATCCACCGTACGGAGTTACGGAGGAAATCTTTACACCTTAGTCATAGTAGATGACTACTCTAGGTATACTTGGATAAGATTTCTTAAGAATAAAACCGAGGCTTTCGAGGAATGGTATGTGCTTAATTACACATACCTTTTACCTATAAAAACGAGCCTAAACGACCAAAAATGGACATAAAATGCCAAATATATGTGTGTTTTGCTTTGTATACTGTGCAGGTAACGGATATTCACTAAAGGACAAAAACAAAGCCAAAACCGACAAAACCGAGCATGAGAATGGATAGAGCGTGAAAAGTCAAAGTCAAAAAGTCAACAAGTCAAAGACAAAGATGAAAACAAAGAAATCTTAAATTGACCAACCCGCACCCAAGTTAATGGTCTGGGTCAGCTTATTAATCATTAATAATAAGCCATAAGCCTTTTAGCCTTTGTAAAAAGCCCAAATCCAAAACCATATCACACGGCCCAAACTATAAGCCCAAACCCACTAAACCTTAACCCCATTAACCCTTAACCATACACCCTAAACCTTTTACACAGTTAGTCCTTAGGGGACTTACACTGCCAAGTCCCTAGGGACTAACAATGTTAGGACCCTACATCAGTTAACCTTTAACACCCTCTAGTTCTTTTCCCAAACTCTGTTAAATATAAACGATTAGTAACCAAAATCCAGTTTCCACGCCCAATCCTACTATTCATTTCTTCTAGTAACCATCCTCAACCTCGACCTCTGCTCTAACATAACATAAACCCATCACCTATCCCACCTTGCCCCACATTACATAAACTGTCAATTCCACCTTGGCAAATCTCTCACTTTCATATTGGTTGATGAAAATGCGACCAGAAATCATGGGATATAGATCTGAACTTAGAGAACAAGATAATATGGATGGCATATGATGAGGACTTTCGAGATAACTCAAAAAGTAAAAACACCTAAACAAAGGGCCTCAATGGCTATATAAGAGTCGCGCTCTTTAATCCATTGGGTTTTACACAGCTAGGGCATGTAGTGTAGGTTTGATTTTAAGAGTTGTGGTAGTTTTGTTTTCAGAATATTTTTGGCTTATTGTATGATTTCTAAGTTAATGTACTTTCTTTGAATTTATAAAAGTTAAATTTTCATTTTAATTGTCTTTTACATTTATGTTTTTACTCTAAATTCACCTTATATTCATAATAAGCCATTATAAGCTGTTTAGTCTCAGTTCAGTGTTTACTTGTACAAATAAGCCTCAAAAGCTCTATTGTGTATATGCTGGTTTAAATTATTATCTATTGTTTGAGTTTTTGAGGATTTGAGCTTAACGGATGATAAGCTAGCCATGGATGAGCTTATGGGTTTGATCTCAGCTTATTGACAATAAGCTGAGGTAATTAGAGCTTTAGGTTCAGCCTTATAGCTTATGGATGCATGTATTACTTTTTTTCTTCTCATTTTGTCTTATAAACTATTTTTAGCTTGCTTTTGCTTATTTGCTTATTCAACTAGCTTATTAGGACTAGTATTTGCTTATTTGAGTTACATTAGCATAGATTTTAATCTGTTTTAGGTTGCTTGCTTATTAGAGGTCTAATTCATTAAGTCTTAATTTCTTATGCTTTTATATAGCTTTATAGCTTATTTCTGCCTTATTACTCTAGCTTATTAATAAGATAGTCTATTGCTAATGTCTTTTGTTTTTACCTAAATGATTTAATCTATTTTTACTTAGATAGCTTATTTAAGATCTTATCTAGCTTAAAAAGAGTTTTATGAATCTTAAAGGGGTGTTTGGGTTAAGACCCAAAATGGGTCAAAAGGAGTTGTAAAACTGGTTTTGGTCATAAGTCCAACTTTTTTAAGCTTGTTTAAGTTATTTTGTTCAGTTTTTAAATGATTTTATGGGTCAAAACTTATTTTCCAAGATTTTTAGTAACCATGTCTTAAGTCTGTAGTTTTAAAGTTTTTCGATCAGCTTGTATGCCTAATGTTTCTTCAAGCTGCATATTAGTATTGGTTTATGTTTCATTTTAAGTCCTAACATGAATTAGAAACAAGTGTCATAGTCTTGTATTTTCATTTTTGGTTTTGGTTTAAAACTGCCATAGTTTAGTTTTCAGTTTCAAAAAGGGTGAACACCACTTTTCAATTTTAAAATTAGATTAGTTAAAATTATTTTTAGGTTTTGAAATCATAAGCACAAGCTCATTGAGTGTTAAGCTCAATCTGTTTGAGTTTTTTAGATACTTAAAACATCATTTACTAGCTTAAAATCAAGGCTGCAAAAAGCCATTTTGTCATTTTAAAACCTTTGAAAAAAACCAAAAAAATAGGATTTTAGGTAAACAACCTTTTTCATTTGTCATTTTCTATCTTATTAATGTTCTTAAATGCTTAAATTTTGCTTTTTCTTATAGTTTGTAGTACTAGATTTATCTGTTTTTAAGTTTTATACTTTAGCTTAATGATTTACTAGCGTAATTTTTAGCTCAAAAGTGCCCTATTAGGCTGTTTGGTTCTCAGTTTTAGCTAGAAGCTAAATTGGATTTCTGTGCTTATGGCTTAATGAATTTGCTTATTTAGTGTTTAGGACTGCTTATTAGGTTAGGGTTAAGGTGCTTGTAGCTTAGTTGGACTTAGTTTGAGCTTATTCAAGCTTATTAGCCAAATCAGCTTATGCTTAAAGCCTTTTAAGTTTTTCTTTAGTAATCTGTCATTTTCATTTACTTATTTCCTAGCTTATTGTCAAGTTTTATAAAACGTTTCTTTTTTAAACTTTGTTACTTTTGCTTATTTTATAACTTTTTAAAAAAAAGAGAAAAAAAATGTTTTGTAAAAAAGAGAGGTCACAGGGGTCGAACCTGTGACCTCTCCCTTTCATAGCCAACACCTTAACATACACCTCCACTACCAACTGCCATGGGGTCTTTTTCGTTTAATACTCCACATTACTTGCCATTTATACACTTTTTAGCCATTAAGCTTAACAACTTATTATGCTTATTTCCTGCTTATTTCATTAAGATGTTTTGCTCTTTTTAATTTTCCTAGATTTAGCATTGTCCAAAGTACTTTCCATGATTTTTTCAGAATTTTCCCATTTAGTTTAGTATTTTTAATTAATTATTTAGATTAAAACCGTTTTTAATTCATAATAAATAAAATAAAAGTCAAAAAATATAATTCTTTTTTTAAAAAAATTTTCTTTTATCATTTAGGACCTGTAAAAATTAAATTTGCTTTTGTAGAGTTAAAATTTGATAAATCAGGTTTTAGAGTCGCGTTTTTTGATCCGTTTTATCAGTTTTTGTTTTATCTTTAATTGTTTATCGTTGCCTTTCCGTTATTTGTTTTTTGCATTATATTAGTAGAAATAAAATCCAATCAAGCTATTTTGGACACTTCAAACCTGCGATCTACGAACGTAAACTTGGTTTCTCAATTCAGCCCTGTTAGAAAGAACGGGGAAGGTTTGATTTTAATTTGGTCAAAAGTATTATCTTAAAAAGCCTTACGAAATTCATACTCTCTCTTATTAGTTGATATTTTGGTTATATAATCACACACCAAAACACCAAACCCACACACACACACACTACATATATATTTATTATATATATATTAGATTTATAATTGATATATATATATTTTATTTTTTTTATATAATATATCATATATTTTTAAGCAATTATTCACTATATATATATGGATAGTTAAAATTAATGAATCATTTTTGGCGCGTTGCAGGGGAGGTGTGTTACAATTATCGTTTGTCGTACCTCGAAGAGTAGTGTTTGAAGGACCCTTCCATCGTGAAGTTATGCTATCATTTGTGGAATATTTTAAAGTAATCAAATATACCAATTTTTTTTGTAGAAACTAACTAAATCAACGTTGTGTCACTTGTGATTTCGGCTCACCTTTAGATTACAAACTATAAAAGAGGTATAAGGAGGGTCGATCCTACGAACTTCATCCGAAAGGAGAAGGTTTTTAAAACGGCTTAGCGCTTGCGCGTTTTCTTAACGAGCTACCGTACACTTGTTCGATTATCGGTTTACCAATAATTATTTTCTTTCTTATGTATTTTTGCTATAAATAATCTTCTCTATCCTCTTATTCGTTTAATTCTTATCTTCTTTACCCTCTTATCCGTTTAATTCTTCGACATGTCTTCGTATAACCATCTGGGTTGCTCGTGTTGTGGAGGTCCGTTTAATGGTGGAAATTGTGAGCTGTTTGATAGTGTGGATCCTGAAATGAGTTTGTCTAATGAACCAATTTCACTTATTAGTTATAATGAAATAAACGAAACTTCTTAAACCACTCCCACAGCACCATTTACAGAGACTTAATAGTGTGAATTTTGATGGAGGGATATCTCAATCCGGGTTTCAAATTGTCAAACAGGGAAACACTCCGTCTTTGTCAAGGACACACCCTTTTTCTGTGTGTGTGACTGTTGTCCCGGGGGATGGTATAGATGGGGGGGCCCCGAGGGATCCCTGATTACAATCAAGACTTTGGATATTACCAAACTCCAATTATTTTCCGAGGTCAGCCCCAGACATATGCTTGTGAGTTATGTGGGATTGTTTGCTCTTATGGTTTACGACTTTCCGCATACAAGTTCCGTTTATCTATAATCCGGTCCGTGTTTCATTCATACTTTGATATATTTTCTCACAAACTTTACCAAATTTTAAACAACATAATCTTTGTTGTGAAATAATGCGGGGGTCACCTCTTGTGATCTTTTTCTGGGGAAACACGTTGTTACATTTTTTTATACGAACCTTACTTTGTTATTCTTATGTTTCTTACTTTTTTTGAACAATTCCATCCCAATGAAGTTTACCGTCATTCATCATCCTCATATATGTGTTATTTATGGCTTTTTCTACCGTTTAGCTCACTATCCTGACTAATATAATACGTGCTCTTTTCGAATAGTTATCTTATTTCACAATTTATTTTTTGATTATCAAAATTTTATTTTGTCTTTGGTCCTATTTTGAAAATTGAATTTTTGCGTTTTAATTGTTATGTTTTATATTTATATAGCCGTGTTTAACAATATATCCAAAAAATTAATAACAATAATAATAATATAGATGGGCTGATAAAAGTTTGCTATCTTGCCGGCTGCTCTTCACTGATGTCGCGGATGCCTTCTAAATAAGGAAATTAGTAAGTTTTATATATAAGTCGTCTGTTCCTGTTTGCGTTGTGGATTCGTGCAGGCTAAACCTTGACTGAGGGGATGGATTCACACTGCTTTTTGGTTGATGGTTGGAAGTAGTGGTTATGGGTGTTTGTTGTAGGTGAGGTTGGAGTCGGGGGTGGGTTGAATATGTGGGTTTTTTGTTGGGTGAGGTTTGGGTTTGACAGGAGGGGTTCGCTTGTCGTGGGGGATGGGGTTGGGTTTTTGTCTATTAGTTCTGTTAGTTTTTATGGTTTGACAAGGGTGTGAAAACCTAAAGTCGTTGGTCTCGATTACTAGTCTCTGATCGTACCTTCCGTCCCTGTATACTATGACAAAGAGAACGTTGACAGACCCTTGAGCTTGGGATGTGACCAACATAAGTTACAGTTAGGGGCGTCTTGGGTGCTTTTGGTGCCTGAGACAGGCATTTAGATGGTACTGGGCAGACGGCCCACGTAGTTCGCTCCCCTCCCCCTGTGATCGAGAATTGTGTCGCACCCCATTATCGATTGTTAAACATGGGGGTGTAAGTCACAGTTTTATTGAAATGGATAAGCTTGTTTATTATTATTTGTCCCGGGGCGTTTATCAAGTTTCACATTATTGCTGCAAATATGAGTAGTAGTTTGCATTAGTAACTTTCTATCTTTGAACACAGGGTTGATTTATTTTGAGGCCTTGGTTTGGGACAACCGGATATTATGCCCAATCCAAGGGGTACAGTCGGTTACCAAGGATTTTGGGTGAGGGGGTGGTTGGGAGCTCTGATGGTTCATAATTGGGGAGGACGTCGGGGGATGATTAATGGGTCCAAACAAAGTTTGGAGGTGTGGCCTGGGAGTGTTGAAGTGTGTATAGTTTTTGTGTTTATTACTCAGTAGTGTTGTAGTAGGTCCGTTATGGTACATTGGATAAAGCGGCATCGGTGGTATTTACGGTTTATGGTACCTTATGGAGGATTTTGTAGTGAGTGTGTCTGTAGTGTGGTTGTAGGTGTTTTGTTAAGGTTGTTTGAGTTCAAAGCAACACCCGGAGAGTCCGGAAATTAGTCAGGAAACGGGTTTGGGTTTTAATAGAGGGTGATTGGGGTGGTGGGGGTTGGTGTTAGTTTTTGCTGTCGGAGGGGGGCTACGGAGTGTGAGTTCAGTATTGGTTTTTATATCGATTATTTAAGTTTTGTTTAGATAATTTTTTGTATTGGTTTTGAATACATGGTTTCTATTGGTTAAGGCTTATTTGTTTTTCAGAGGTACTTTAAAACTAGTTTCTTATATTTGTTGTGTTTTGTTAACAACACACCTTTACAGGTTTATTGGATTTTAGTTGTGGGAGTTTAAGTGTTGTTTGTATTTGTTTGGGATGCTGGTTTTTGTATTTTAAATTTTTGGGTGAAGTGGAGGGGTTGGTGGATGGATCTCTGTGGTTGTTTTTACTTCCAACACAATATTCTTGACGGGTTGTTTTTTAAGTTAGGTTTGGAGACTATTTTTATGTGATTTGAGTTGGGAAGTCATTTTCGCGAATTAGTTTTGGCCGTCTCACTGGGGGTTTAGAGTGTTTTTTGGTAGATCTGGTTTAATGTTTTTCATCAATGTTTTCCCGTACCTATGTTTTAGATGGGGGTTATTGGGGGTTTTGGTTTTGAAGAAGGGTGCGGTTTTGCGTTTTTTTAGTTATTGAAGACTTTTTGGTTTTGGTTATTGAGTTTTGTGCCTGCGGGTTTTGGTGGGGGGGGTTGGATTAGTAGTTTGATTGATCGGTTGGGGGAGTTTTAGTTTTATAGTGGGGGGCGGGTAGGAGGGTTTGGGGATGACGGTGGGGGGGGACTGTGGGAGATGGTGGGGGGTTGGGGGTTTAGACTTAACTTATTTCCTCTACCGTTATCCCCTGTAAATTAATTTTTTTTAGGGCGTTTATTGTGGTTTCTATTTTTGGTAAGGATTTTTGTCACACTTTGTTACGTGACTCCGGCTCCATCTTGTTTGGTAACTTTTTGTTATTTGTATTTGAAGTAGCCTTAATAAGCACTTTCTTTTCTAGCATGATTTTGATTACGGCCACTTGCTTTTGTTTAACACGTCTCTTAAAATCTTTTTAGAATTTTTTATTTAATGGATTGAACGGCCTTATCTATTAGACATTGTAACCAATACCCTAGTGCAGAATGGTTAAGTTCTTCCTCCCAGAGGCTCCCCCCCCCCCCCCCAAACTAAACCACACTACCCCCAACAAAAAACACAAAAAAGCAAAAACATTAATAACAAATTAAACCCCCACCTCCCCCACCCCCCTTAGGGTGGGTGGTTATTAGTGTATTTTGTTATTTTTAGTATTGTAAGTGTGAGGTCTTGGGTTCGATCTGGCAAACTCGTTTTTGCAATTTTTTTTATTTTGAAAACAAAAGCTAAAAGCTGTTAGAAGAGGCTTTTTTAAAGCTCTTTTATGAAAGAAGCTTAAGCTAAACTCAAAGTTAAGCTCTAAAAGACTTTTGAAGTTACTGACCACGAAAGTAGCTTTTGAGCTTGAAAAACTTTGTTTGGAACTAAAATACTTGCACAATGCTTATTTTAAACTCAAATTAAAAACCAAAAGTTGTTCCTAAAAGCTAATGATGTACATAAGCTAATTTTAACAAGCTGATTAAACAGAAAACTCTAAAATCCAACTGAAATTAAAGTTAAAAACTGCAAACTCAGATATTGACTCAAAAATACAAAATTAAGCTAAGCTAAAAAACTTATTAAGCTATTTCAGAGACTGAGCTTATGAGGACTTAATTCCCTACTTCTACACTATTGAATCAAATTATAAAAACACCTACTAAAAGCTAGAAATCAAATTTTAAAAAAACTTAAACTAGTTCTACTGTTTTTGGCTTTTTTATGTGTTTTTTAATGACTTTTAAAAGCAAATCATCCTAAGCTATTAAACTAGAAATGTAGAATTTAAGCTTAAAACTGTATTAACCTATATGAAATCTAATTCCCCACTTAATTTTAAAAGTCTAACAACTATTTAAACTCACCTAATTGTGATCAAATTCCACTGCAGTTTAAGGACTTGCAATGGTGACTAACTGAGTAAAAAGGACAAACAAAGGGCTAAACCACTAATGCAGGTAACCAAATTGGTTACTCCTGCACTAGATACACTTATTAAGTGTGTAGTGACTCAATACACACACAAACCAAGCTTACAAAGACTTTGATCAAACTTTTAACTATCAAAGAAAAATGGAAATTCCCCTGGTGCAAAAACACTCTTAATGAGCTAAGACAACTTAGATTTTGAAAACTAATTTGAACACACAGCTTAACTACTCTTTTTAAATGATAATCAATTTAACTCAAGCAAAATGAACAACTCAGTTTAACTATTAGAGGTCAAACTTTGTTATTCCAAACACCCCTTTGGCTATTGACATATTTTAATTGAGCTTATGATTTCGAAAACTAGCTAACAAGACCTAATTACAGTTGTAAAACTCAGCTTATAAACTACTTAACAAACATAATATCCACATTTGTATAGGTTAGAATCAAGATCTACTAACTAGATATCTATTTTTGGGATTTATGGATTTTAAAGACAAATTATGAAAAGCTAAACTCTAAACTATATTAACTAAAAACAGATAGGAAAACATGATTAATAATCAAAATGAAACACAAATAAGCCCAATTCAACAACTAGATAAGCAGATAAGCAAAGCTAGTAAGCAAATAAACAATTATTATGCTGAAATTTAAATGACAAAGGAATTTAACAGGAAACTTACAAATGGGCTTAGCTAAAAGAAGTAGTTTGCTCTAGATCTTATCTACAGACTTTGACTTATCAGAGATAAGCCAGTAAGGTCCATAGGAGCCCTTCCAAATCTAGCTCCCCTTCCATAAGCTTTAAAAATCCAATAAGCATAAGATATTTAGCTGATTTATTAATTTAAGTATTATTAAGAATGAATTAAGCTCTATCACTAGCTTAGAGACTAGTGAGAGCTATTGAGAGCTTATAGTGAGCTTTTGAGTAAAATTGACTTATGAATGAGAGCTTATGAATGCAAATAAGGACTTATGAAGGAAAAACTCTTAAATTTTATTAATCATAAAACTGGTTACAGTATGAAAAGAAATTACAAAGCTTTAATGATAATTTCTTGAAATTGCATAAGTTACCACTAAATTAAGCTAGAAATTTAAAAAGTTAAACTAGATATAAACTCCAAAAAATAGATATATGATGTGTATGTGATGAGAAGCTTTTTATAGCCATCTTGATGATTCTTCTAGACCTCCTTGCTTCACACGCTCTCATTCTAATCACCAACCGTACACGGTCGCAATGGATTAGAGAGCTGGAACTTGGCCCTTGGATTAATCTTGGGATCACACGGATTGCCAGCGTGGCAATCCGTTGTGAAGCTCTTGTGCTTTCTCTCTGAGTAATTGTAGTGTAAAACCCAAAATCTTTTGTGCTTTCCCCTCTTCCACGTGGCCTTTTGCTTGATTTAATCAATGAATATGACATCTTACTCCTTGCCATTATGTTATAGATCACTTGAATTGTCCTTAATGACCTTCAATTATGAAAAACCCTTTGTTTTGACTGAGTGGTAATTTGGAGAAGATGACTGAGTTGTGAAGCTCTTGTGCTTTCTCTCTGAGTAATTGTAGTGTAAAACCCAAAATCTTTTGTGCTTTCCCTCTTCCACGTGGCCTTTTGCTTGATTTAATCAATATGAAATATGGGCAATCTTACTCCTTTGCCACATGTTATAGATCACTTGATTTGTCCTTAATTACCTTCTAATTATGAAAACCCTTTGTTTTGGAATGACGTGGTAATTTGGAGCAGATGACATGAACTGTAACAAAGCCCTTGGCGCACAACACCCCTTTTTTTCAACTGAAAACGGGTAAAAGAGTGTAACTTTGGGTAAATGGCAACAATGGTCCTTGTCTTTGTGAAGTATTTTTACAATTCAATCCCTAGTGTATAACATCTTTCCAATTTGGACATGAATATAAGTAACTGGATTCTTTGTGTTTTCCGTTTCTCGTTGTTGTGGTTGCACGTTTTTTTTTTTTGAATCGTTTTCATGTGATTTTTGCTATATCCGTACCTGCACACACACAAACACAAAACAAGCATATTTTTGCCATTTTCACTGTGTTTTTGGGTTTAATTGGGCCTTTTAAGGTATAAATGGATATGTGTTTTCACACATATCAAAATTCCCCAAACTAAACGATTGCGTGTCCTCACGCAATATTAAATGCCTTATAACCAAATACCTCGAAACTTCCCCAAACTAAACCTTTGAAAAGTAGCAAAGATTTTTGTGGAAAAATTAAGAAATCACAAGTTATAAAACACCCCTATTTCCCATTTTCTAAAACTTTTTTTTAATTTTTTAATAATATTATTTTGACTTTCGTTATTTCCATAACTGTTAGGGATCATAGAACAAGATGCATTTCGAATCCGAGAATGCCCCCAAAAAGGATAAATTCATCGTTCCCGAATTTTCATGTATCCCAACCAATCTTCCAAATCAAAAATCCAACTAAACTATCAGTAAAGATGCTAACACTACTCATATCTACAACTTGTGACTTTTTACACCCGAACATTTATTTATCTTAAGTGAGTGTGTATCTTGAATTTCAACCATGGATCATTATTTTTGGCAATATACTATGATTTACGTTCCTCCCCTAGAATTATGAGTTTATAGGCGAAAATACCTCGAGTAAACTGTTTTGTTTTTTTTGAAATGTAATATTCAAAGTGAAATTGTAAAACTATAAAACTAAAGCTAATTAATTACTATATTCTGAGGGAAATTATGGTACTAAAGCTATCCATAATCTTAATAGATCGCTGCGAAAGTGTGTGTTTAGGTGTTCTACATGATCCGCTAGAGAGGCAAAATCAGCAAATCCAAAACCACTCCTTATATATACGAAAACAACATTTAGAAGAAGAAAATGGAAACACGCATGTTAGAGATAGATCAATCTTAACAATCAAATTCAACAATTATGAATATATACTGCATCCCCCGCACCCCTCCTCCCTCCCTCCCCTGTGCACTAAAATTCAGGTCAATGGACAAACATCAACAATATAAGATTTTATATAAAACTAGCAGAAAAGTTAAAAATTCTGCAAACACAGATTTGAAACCTTTTGCAAAGTAAATGATTCAAAACCTGAATTTAAATTGCGTTTGATTATTTTTGATATTACACGTGCTCAATGTCTAGCTCCTATGTGGCACCAATGCCTCTAAACCACATAGGCTGCAAACCTATGACCTCAAAACTTGAATACACCAGAATTGAATCAAACTTAATCAAACCTTTAGAATTGTACAGAATGTAATGAGGATGTATGAAAATAATAGTTACTAATGAATGAATGTAACAGTAACAATGGAGGAATGAAGGAATTGAATGTAAAGTGAAAGTAACTGAATTGAAAGTAAATGTAAAGTACAATGAAAGGAAATGAATTAAAAGTAAAGTAAACTGGTTCAATCACTCTCTAAAAGCTTGAGAAATGGGAACAACTAAAAATTAGCTATGCTATCCTATATATAAGCTGAGATCGTGAGCTTGAAGAAGAGTCTTTGACTTCTGAGTTGTACCATTCTTGTATGTTAGATCTTGAATACCGTTTTTGGACCTTAATCTAGACAGTTGGATGCCATTTGCTGTGACGTGGCCTGGCCAATCATTGAGCTCCATGTGGACTTTTACAGAGTTTGAACCAATAACAAGTTGCCACGTTGGATTTGTGAGGTGGAAAGGACTTTAATACGAGGTTAAAATGGTATGTAGAGGTGGGGAGTGAATAGAGGAGTGTTACTGTGGTGGTGAGGTGCAGGGTAAAAAGGTTGGAGAAAGAGAATGCACTGTGTTTGGGTTTGTGTTGGGCTAGGTGAGAGGGAAAATACAGGGTTTGACCTTATTGACTCTTATATTTTAAAGTTTAGATAGTTGGCACATCTGGCCCCTCCACTTGATAAGTAGTATTGCATCTCTTGTCCTTCTTTCTTTAAATCTTTGAAAGTTGGCAGAATCAGTCCTTGTGTTTGTCATTTGTCTTTGCAATCTTAGTCCTTGTATAAACTAACACTTGTTAAGAAGATTTGGACTCTTGTTTTGGGCCTTTGATGACTTATTGGGTTTAAATGATAATTGACTTTTGGCCTCGGTCCCGTGTCAGCTTGATCCGATACGGCTTCAATTGATAAAAGACTTCTTCACTTTCGGCTTTTTAGACTCTTCCGGTTCTCGTGTCGGTTTTGCCCGGTCTTGGCTTGTTTTCCATGATTTTTGCATTTATCCGTACCTACACACATATAAGACAAAACACACATATATATAATCATTTTTGCATTGTTTTTTGTCTTTTCGGGTTTGATTTCGATATTAAAAACATGTGTGTTTTAACACATATCAAAATTCCCCAAACTAAACATTGTCGTGTCCTCACGCAATATTATATATTCCAAAGCCAAATACTCCAAAGACTTCCCCAAACTAAGACTTTGAAAAGTAGCAAAGAAATTCATGGGGAAAGTTAAGGAATCACAAGCTTAAGAACACCCCGATTTCCATTTTCTGAGATTTTTTCATTTTATGATTTTTCATATAGCAACTTATTCGTGCATGACAAAATGATAAGCTTTCATTATTTAATAATAACTTTGAGGATCACGGAATGAAAGGCATACAAAATGTCCTAATGGATTAATTCGTCATCCTCGACTTCTCACTAGCTCTAAACCAAGCAATTAAACAAGATCATTTGTCAATATAAGTTTAGATGTTAAGCCCTCATACTTGTGACTTGTGGACTTTTTACTCCTGATTCGTAGTTTTACATACACGTAAAATAATATACTTATAGAGAAATTAAGGAAATCCCCAAGTATCCCTTGGACAATTCCACTCACAAAGATATATATATATAATACGTATGTTTGACCGGGCAAGATATGATCACCGGGTCGTTTCCCCAATGACTCGCATGCATGGGAAACCTCCGTTTAAGTTTGATCCTGATTGGATAAGAAAGAGATATTTTTGATTTTAATTTACTACTAAAATTAAGGCACAATTAAACAACTAATTAACAAATTAAACTAATTACGAAAGTTAATTAAAAATGCGACATTTTAAGAAAACAAATGCAATTTAATAAAGCTTAAAAAATGGTAAACTAGATTCCTAAAAACCTAATTAATGCTAAAGAGAATTTTAGGAAAAAGAAAAAATATTTTTATAAAAGGTTTTCGGATTTTCTTATGAATTAGATAATATTTAAATTAAATTAAATTCTAAAAATAGTAATTAAATTGTATAACTTAAAGAAAATACTTTTTAACTAAATTAACTGCCTAAATTACTTTAAAAAGTGTGGAAAAACATTTTTATTACGAATTTTTCTATTTAAAGGGCTAAATTAAAAAAACTAAAGGTTTGAAAATTAAATGTTTTAAAACTAAATTTGAAAATTAATTTTTAAAATATAAATCTTTAAACTAAATTCCTGATAAAAATACTTTATAGAAATAGAGAAAAAATGCCTAGAGAAAATTAATTTTATTAAAAGCCCTATTTTGAAACTTATTTATTAAAAACTAATTTAACTAATTAAACTAAAAACCTAATTTTATTATTTAATTAAAATATTTTTTATTAAATCTTAACTAAATCAAAACAAAAAACAAGGAGTTAATATGTGCATAACAGAAAGATAAGGGTAGGCGGTGTAAATTTAGATTTTATACTAAAAACACAAAGTTTGAACTAATGGCAGATTTAGTCCCTTAACCTAGGGACTTAACTAGACTAACAATTAACTAACAAAGGACTAACTATGCAAATTAAAAGGACTAACTGTGTAACTTTTAAACTAACAGAAACTATAAAAATGGACAAAACAGGCCCCTGCACTCCCTAACTTCTAAAAAACAGCATCCTTTTTATATAAAAATAGCTTTTTCAACAGAATTTAAAAGCTAAAACTAATTGAATACTCAACTTTTACTTATTAAAAATAAGCTAAATAAGCTTATCAGCTTATAAGCTCTAGAAGCTTAGTAATCTACCTATCAACTAAATCAACAAAGCAAATTTTAAGCACTTGGGAGATTTTCACTACTTAACAAAATCTACTTAATCAACATTAAGCAAACCCCACAGCTTACTTAAACTACTACTAAACAAATTACTAGTTCAAAGATCCCACAGCTTATTAAGAAAAAAAAGAACAAGAACAAGAATAAATGTAAAACAAATAGTGTATACCTTGGATCTAGCATGAACAGGACAGAATAAGCAGCTTATAATGGGCTTATGGCTTAATCCACATAAGCCCTTTGGTCACAATCACAACCTATACTAACCTATAAGCTGACCCTCAGCCCTAAAACACCCCTTTGATACCATAGCAGCCATCCTTTTTCCAAGATGGTATCAAGCATTGATCGAATCCACAATAACAATAACAAACACAAATTTTTCGACAGAATGAAAACACGAATTAATATAAAATAATACTTTTATTAAAAACTGAAATAAAGTTTATTACATTACGAAATGGAACAACACGAAATTGAAATTACATAAAAACTACTAACAACTTTAAACTAAAAATTAACCACTAAAAAAAATTACTCTCTAAGCTGGAATGATGGGGGGTATTTATACCCCAAGCTCGAGCTCACCTCGATCCTTCTATCTCTTATCTCAGCCCTTGAATCACTCTCTCTCCTTGATCTTGAAGCTCAATCGTTCGATTAAAGGTGTGTATAACCCGGATTAATGACGTGGATATATGTGTGTTAGTTATGTGAGTGTTAATACTCACATACGTCACATCCACCAATCACAATCTTTCTTTTAGCCACGGTGGATTGGGTTGAGGGATGATTGATAGTGACAGGATGGTTAAGGAGTGTGAGGGGATATTAACCCTATGGTTAATTAGGGTGTGGGTGAATGGTTAAGAAACTAGGGTTCTTGGTGTTCTTGAGGGATTCGGTGTGTGTGAGTGAGAGTAAATCGGAATTTGGCGTGGAAATAGGGCACAGTAAAAAAAAATTGGTTAGAGTATAAATGTTTAACCGGGTAGGTCGGGTTAGGGTTGGGTTAAGGTTCGGGTAATTGGGTTGGGGGTTTAATTGTGATTGGATGAGAGATGGACCATGGTTTTATTTGACCCGGGTAAGACCCGCGTTTTTTTTGGATCTTTGGGGTAATTACATAATTGGCCCATGTGTTTGGCTAGTACCTTTTCAGGTTATAAACAACTTTGGGCAAATTGCATATTTAGCCCTTGTGTTTATAAAACAATGGAGTTGGCTTTGGAAGTTGACTGTGGAAGCTGCAGTTGACTGTAGAAGGCTGAGGCATGATCTCTCTGGCTTCGGCTTTGATTTCTTTAGCTTCTGTTCACTAATCGTTATCGTGTACCGTTTTTGACTGATTTCTTGTGATTTTTGACATATCCATACCTGCACACATTAAACTCAAATACAAGCATATTTTTGCCATTTTTGATCCGTTTTGGGTTGAATTGGGCCTTTTTAAGCATAAATAGATATGTGTATTCTACACTTATCAAAATTCCCCAAACTAAAACATTGTGTGTCCTCACGCAATATCACATGCCTTATAACCAAATACCTCTTAAACCTTTGAAAAGTAGCAAAGAGTTTTGTTTAAGAGATCACAAGTTATAAAACACCCGACTTCCCATTTTCTAAGATTTTTCTCTTGTATGGATTTTCTGATTATTAACTACTCAAACTATAATTTATTTGTTAGTGAAAAAAAGCCAATGTTTTCATTACCACATTGGTAACTTTTAGGATCATAGAACAAAAAGCACAATTAAGCGTCTAAAAGATAACTTCATCATCCCCGATTTTTCACTTTTCCCATGCCAAGCTTAAAAACAAGATCATCGTTAATTACAAGTCATGACACTAACACTACTCATAAATACTAATTGTGTACTTACTTTTCCTCCCGCAAATCCTACTTTTGTATCTCAGGATTTTACTTAAGTCATATACCCGAAGGCTCTTTAAGACTTTTGTTTCGATATCTTATTAATTCCAAAAATAAAGCGTAATGGTAAAGAACGCAATAATTAGCTCCTAGCCCTTTTCAAAAGATCAAATGCATTTTCAAGAATAAAGGTCCACATCGAGGCAACCAAAATTTGGCTTTTTATTAGGATTACATAAGCAAACGGCACCATATGTCATATACCCTAAGGCTCTTTAAGACATGAATGGACCAATCTCATTTGCACCATATACCCTTAGGCTCTTTAAGGCACAAAACAAGACAAAAATTAAGCAACATTATTAAACCTCAGTCCTTTAGTAGGCTACAACATCGGCCACGCCTCCGACACGATGCAGCAAACATATTTCGACTTCGGATTATATAAGTAAAAACCGGTGCCTTTTATCTGATGCCACATCGATTGCGAGTTCGACAAGAGGTTATTCTATTTATTATGGACACCGGACTCTGCCTTATATGAAAACTCCAACATCGGCCACTGCCTCCGACGCGATGAAGTAACTCGGCAGTGATACTTATTTTATTATATTTTTGTATTTTTAAGCCATAATTAAGGTATTCCTGATGTGTACTCAAAATCCTAATCTACAAAGGAACTAAAGAAAACTTCCATTAGCTAATTAATTAACAAAAATCCATACAAATCTTATTTAATTAAACATTTTTATATAGGAGGTGAAACAAACTAGGGAAGAAAAAATCACAAGTTATGCTTATAAGCCTTTAAGTTTTCCAAATAAACTTTGTTTAGCATCCTAATTCGTAAACAACACTATCATCTCTTATTCTTCACAAAAGAAGTTTGCAAATACTTAGCCTATATAAAATCCAACTTGGCATATTTAAAATCTACTTGAGATTAGCACAAGTCTTCATTTACTAACGATTTCAAGTCTAGCATGTTTAAAGTCTACATGAGACTAGCACAAACTATCATCATTAATTGTTAAGGAAGAAAGCTAGAACTCTACACGTACGATCGGGTCAAAAATTACTTCTTATTCTTACCAACGGAAAACCTACATTTTTGTCTTAACACTTTTTTTTATAACTAAATAACAAGACTGAAAATTTTCGGGTCTCTACGAAAATCTAAGCCGTTTATGAAGTATGCAAAGATAAACGTTAATCGATTATGATGAAAGGATATGGATCTCCCCAAACTAAATTCACACAAAGGATGAGAAGCTCGAGTAAAACGGGACAAATCAACCGGACACGAGAGACTTCAAAGAATTTGTTAGGAGAATCCTGCAAAAATCACAACAAACAAGCAACAAACATCGAGAAATCGGAAAGAGTACAAGCCTCTCTCAACACAACACATTAGATAAGAAAATAGAAAGAAAATAGAAAGGATAAGCATGGGGTGAACTCCCACGAAGCGGCTTGTTTTTGATCACCGAGTCGCAAGCTCGACTCGATCCCTGAATTTAGTTGTCCTTAGGGAAAGTCTGGAGGTCCGGGATAACCAATGGTGGTGTATCCCCTCCATAGTAGTGCTTAAGACGGTGGCAGTTGACTTTGAAATTAGAACCATCGGCATGAGACAACTTGGCAGTGCCATAAGGATAAACTTCGGTGATTGTGAAAGGTCCGGACCATCGGGATTTGAGCTTTCCGGAGAAAATCTTTAATCGGGAGTTAAAAAGCAAGACTTGATCACCAACATTGAAGATTCGGTTCTTTATCTTGGAATCATGTAGCTTCTTTGTCTTCTCCTTGTAGATTAGCGAATTTTCGTAAGCTTGATCTCGAAGTTCGCTTAGTTCATTGAGTTGAAGCTTTCGATGATCGCCTGCGGTCTTTAAATCGAAGTTGGCATGCTTAAGAGCCCAATATGCTTTGTGTTCTAATTCTACTGGTAAGTGACACGCTTTTCCATAGACTAGCTTATACGGAGTGCATCCAATAGGTGTCTTGTAAGCGGTTCTAAAAGCCCATAATGCATCATCTAGTTTGTCGGACCATGAGGCATGGTTTTCTCCTACCGTCCTCTAGGCCACCGGCTCTAAATGGAGATGCCGGGATCAAAGATCGTATCTTCACTCCCGGTGGAGCAAGATAAAAGAGAAACCTCGGGGTAGGTGAGAAATGGGAGAAAAGTACGAATGGTAAATGTGAAGGAATCGTCCTCTTTAACATTTAGAAAAACAACATCTTCACCTTCCCCCGGGTCAAAAGGTTCATCATTATTAAGCACATCAAAATTGTTATTCTCGGGCTCTAAAATCTCAACATCCGGTGGTTCCGGAGGAGGTCGAGGAAATGACGGATCAAAATGAAATGATTCATACTTGGGAAGCTCCAAAAGAGCTGTTATTTGAATATCAATGCTTAATCAACCCTCCTGATCTCGGCTCAAATCTCAAAAAGGAAATGAATCATACTCGGATTAATGAGAGTAATTAGCATGAGTAGTGTAATGCACTTCTCGTCTTCTTCCGTATGATGCTAGAAGTCTGAAATTCGGGTAAAGAATTCTATCAAAATGAGAATAGAGACAGTATCGGATCTTCTAGAACGATATCACTATCCGCGCGGGATAAGGAAATGGAGGAAGAGACTCGAGCTCGACGTTCGAGAGTAGAGTTAACTTTCAAAGATTCGATATTAGAAATAAGACGATGAACGTTTAATAATTTCTCACGAAGAATAACGTCTTGGATTTGAAAAATATCTTCTAAGTTAAACTCTTTCTCTTCTTGGTCAACATCATTCTCCTCCTCTAGGCTAACGTACTCGATGTCTTCAAAATTATCGTCATCACTCGAAGTATCATCATTTGAATCAAAATCGGCTTCAACAATTCCCGGTGGAATTGGAGCAATATGGGCAAGTTCTCCGGCGAACTCCTCGAGAATAGGGTCAATCTTAGAAGAATAAACAATCGAAGTATCACGGTTAATCAAAGATTCCACAAGTTCGGACTCAACATTAACAGGATTATCATCACAAATAGGCACATCACACGTATCGTCGGAAATACCCTCGAACTCACTTGGGATTGGGACAAGGTTCTCAGCACTAGACTTTATTACTTCGTCCGATTCCGTTACCGGAATAGTGTCGAGATGCTCATCCCCCATATTTAGAGAATTATCGGGCTCCTCGATTGGTAAGTCGGTTGTGATCGCTAAAGGAATATAATCATCCTCGTCATCACAAGTAACAGAAAGCATGTAACGACAGGCAGCAGAGCATTACTTTTTCAATCTTGTTAAGCTTTCTCCTTTTTTCGGAACTTCAACATTCCTCCCATATATAAAACTCTTGCTTAAGCATATGAATTCTAATTTCACAAATCTCTCTCAAATTCTTCATCATCTCCTCGCACTCGAAATCTTCTAATTCCAAATCATTCGTGATTTCTTTTTCAATTTGCGGTTCAACCAAATTGGTTGCTCATGCCTCATTTCCTCGATACTCATATCTTCTTTAACCGTTTGTTCTTCCTCGATTTGCTTTTTTAATTCCGTTAACATTCTTTGATCTCGTTTTAATTCTTCAAACTCTTTAAGAATTTTATTAAGAGCTTCTTGACGATAGACGGATTCCTGGAGAGGTGTTGTGGGTGGTTAAAACCGGAATAATCATAACTCGGATTAGGTTCATAGCAAGTTTCATTGATCGGTTGACATTGATAATCAAAATGAGGACCTCCGCAATAAGCACAACAAAGATATTGCTGAGAAAAACTTGGTGAATTTTGTGGAGGTGGGTAAGAAAAATTTGGAGAATTATAGAAAGAATTCGGGTTTGGAACATAAGCGAATGAATTTTCAGCTTCATAATTGCGTATCGGGTGATCATTTGGCAAAATCTGTGGGAGCTCATTAATGGTTTGATCGCATTGTTCTGGATTAGAGATAATCGGAACTTTTGGTGGACAATTATAACCGTGATGAGCACCTTTGCCACAAGATTTACAAATGCATTGTCGACAAAAAATTCCATCTGATGAATCACCGCACTCATAACAACAATTATGGTCAATCTGTGGAGGTTCTTGCGAAGATTTTTCACCGGGGTCTTGATTGACAACGCATGGCTCTCGAAGAGCATTAACAACGTTGGTATTATCATCGGATGGTTCGAAAGTATCTTGAAAGTCTTTGAAAATTCCATTTTCAACACAATACGCAAGCAAATCTTCATCGAATTTCTTTCGTAAAAATGCACATCCACGACAACTCGGACCATCAACCGGGGTTCCACATCTTGCACAACACGGAGAAGGGTCGGGTTCGGGAATAAGGATCTTGTCTTTAAGACTCCCTATCGAACAACATTCTTTAGTGTACAATCTTCCACAAGTCGAGCATTCCTTGATAGCGTAAAGAGATTTTGAACGATGAGACGCCATAAGAATTAAACAATTAAGAGGATAAGAAGAAAGAATTAAACGGATAAGAGGATGGAGAAGAATATTTTTAGGTTTTGAAAATAATACATAAGGAATGAAAAATATTTTTGGGTTTTTTATATTTTATATAAGAAAAATAAAATGATTTTTTTTTTTTTTTTTTTTTTTTTTTTTTTTTTTTTTTTTTTAGCAATGAATTTTAACGGTTACACGAAAGAGACTTAAACCAAATAATCAACTACTTCACGGTAGCTCTTGAAAATTGCTTTTCAAGGTGAGCCGTACTTGGTAGAGACACAAAAGGCAAGTGTTAAATCTTTGATTACGAATTGGGAACAATTGCAAGTTCACCGGAAATTGAAATGATAATATCTCAATGGAAGATATTATTTGTTGGTGTTCGTTAACCAACTTGGTGAATTTTATTTTCTGAATTAAGACAATTTTTTTATATTTTTGATTTTTCTTTTTTTTTTTTTTTACTTTTTTTTTTTTTTTTTTTTTTTTTTTACTACTTTTACTAAAAGAAAAGGAAAATATTTTTTACTTTTTTATATTTTTATTTTTTTTTGGGATAATTTTTTTGGATTTATGACAAAAGCAAAAATTTAACTTTACGAGGACGAAAGATCTTCAAACCAAATTCACAAAACTCGAAACAAATGAGAATCGCTTACACAAGTCCCGGCAACGGCGCCAAAACTTGTTGTCGAAGCGGTTTCTTATACACACGTATAAAATATAATATACTTATAGAGAAATTAAGGAAATCCCCAAGTATCCCTTGGACAATTCCACTCACAAAAGATCGTATTTATAGAATACGTATATTAAATCCTGGGCAGTATGATCACCCGGGTCGTTATCCCCAACGACTCGTGGAATGGAAACCTTGTTTAAGTTTAGATCCTGATTTGAATAAGAGAAGAGATATTTTTGATTTAATTATACTACTAAAATTAAAGGCACAATTAACAACTTAATTACAAATTAAACTAATTACGAAATGTAAATAAAATGCGAATTTAAGAAAACAAAATGCAGTTATAAAACTAAAATATGTAGGAAACCTAGATTCCTAAACCTAAATTAATGCTAAAGAAAATTTTAGGAAAAAGAAAAATATGTTTTATAAGGCTTTTCGGATTTTTTAGGATATAAGACTATTTATCTAAATTAAATTCTAAAAACTGGAAATTTAATTGCATAAAAATTTAGAAAAATTACTTTTTTATCTAATACTTATATCCTTATAATTACTTATAAAAGATGAGAAAAATATTTTTTATCACTAATTTTTCTATTTAAAAGGGTAAAATTAAAAAAACTAAAGGTTTGAAAATTAAATGTTTTAAAACTTAAATTTGAAAATTAATTTTTAAAAATATAAAACTTAAACTAAAACTTACCAAACACATGGGTTGAAAGTTACATAAATCAAACTTGAGGGTAGGCGGGGAAACATTTAGTTTTTATACTAAAAACATAAAGATTGATCTAATGGCAGAAACAGCCCCTTAACCTAGGGACTTAACTAGACTAACTCTTAAACTAACAAAGGATTTATGTTGAAAAATTAAAAGGACACTTTTTCTAACTTCCATTAGGACTAACAGTGTAAATTTAATACTAACTGAAACTATAAAAATGGATAAAACAAGCCCCTGAAGCATCTAACACTTAACAATCAGCTTCCTTTCTTAAATTAAAACAGCTTATTAACTTTTTAATAAGCTAAAACTTATTCAACAGAATTTAAAAACTAAAACTAATTGTATACTCAACTTATACTTATTAAAAATAAGCTAATAAGCTTATCAGCTTAAAAGCTTAAACAACTAAATAATCTACCTATCAACTAAATGAACAAAGCAAAGCTAAAGTGCTTTGACAGAAATTCACTTCTCAATAAAATGAGCTTATTCAAATAAGCAAATCCAAACACTTATTTAACTACTCAAATTAACAGCTTATTTAGAAACAGAAAAAGAGCAAATGTAAACTTAAATAAGGTATACCTTGGATTCAGCAGGAACAAGAAGGAAACAATAACAGCTTATTCTGAGCTTATGGCTTATTCACATAAGCTCATATCAAATCCACAGTAACCTAAACTAGTCCTATAAGCTGTCCAACAGCATCTAAAAACCCCATGATAACCTAGCAGCCATCCAATTCCAATAGGTTATCAAGTCTTGATCGAATGAACAATAACACACAAACATATTTTTGTGACAGAAATTAATATGAGGAACAAATTTATACGAAATGAAACTTTTATTAAAACTGGAATAAAGTTCTTACAATACGAAATGAAATGAAATTGAAGTTACATAAACTACTAACAACTTGAATCGTAAACAATTAAACAAAATAAATAACACTAAAAAAAATTAACTACTAACTATCTCCCTCGAAGCTGGAATGAACCGGGTATTTATACCCAAAACCTTGAGCTCTCATACCTTCTAGGTCCTTCTTTCTCATCATCTTAACCCTCCATTTCTTCTCTCTCCTTGTAAGCCGTAGATATGTATCAATCCGGATCGATGATGTGGACAGTGTGTTAGTTATGTGAGGTAAATAACCACTCACGTCACATCAACCAATGATATTGCTTCTTTCAGCCAGGGTGGCATGGGTTAGGGAATGGGATGATAGTGATGGATGGGTTACGGGTTGTGAGAGGGCCATTAACCCTAAGGTTAATTAGAGTGGGAGTGAGTGGTTAACTAATTAGGGTTTAGGTGTTCTTTGGTGTTCGTGTGTGTGTGTTTTGTTTAATCCAAATTGGGGGTAAAATGAGCACAGTAACTGTTAAAATGTGTATAAGTTAAGCCGGGTAGGGGTTGGGTTAGGTCGGGTTAGGGTTTAGTTAATTGTGGGTAATCGGGTTGGGTACTTGGCTGTGATTGGTTGAGAGAAGACCCACGGGTTTATTTGACCCGAATATGACCCGCGCCCTTTTTGTAACTTTGAGGAAATTGCATTTCTGGCCCTTGTGTTTGGCAAGCTCTTATTTCAAGTTAAAACAACTTTGGCAAATTGCATATTCAGCCCTTGTGGTTTCTTAAGACAATTGTAAAGTTATAATTAACTTTTATAAATTGCAAATTCAGCCCTTGGAGTTAATAAGCAATAGAGATGGGCTTTGGTTTTGACTGTGGGTTAGCTGCAGTTGACTGTAGAAGGCTGAGGCATGATTTCTCTGGCTTCGGCTTTGAGATCTTTAGCTTCTTGATCACTCATCCGTTCTCGTGTTCGGTTTTTTTGTCTGATTTTTTTTGCAATATTTGACTTATCCATACATGCACACATATAAAACTCGATACAAGCACATTTTTGGCCATTTATTTTTGATCGTTTTTTTGGGTTTATTTGGGTCAGGCTGAGGGGGCTTTTTTCAAGCATAAATAGATATGTGTATTCTACACTTATCATAAACCCTAGACCTGATTATCTCTGGAGGGTTTTTGATTACTCAACATTTCATTTAAAGAATGTGTACTCTTTTCAAATTGAGTTAGCTTAAAGTTTCCTCCTTGAGTTTTTCGTTGTCGATTTTAAGTATTTGACACTTTGTACATTTGAGATCAACTCCCTTGTTTTTCTCAAGTTTAGACAACTTTTTTTAATTAACTAAGTTCCTTTTCTAGCTTGTTTATAACATTTTTTAAATGTTTATTCTTAGTGATTCTTTTTAGACTCATCTTGCATAATTTATCATACTCATTATCTAAAACAAAGTCATCTATTGATGAGTTTTCATCACTAAAGTAAAAGGATTCAAAACATACCTCACTAGATGCTTGAGCCATGAGACATGTCTCGTCTTTATCCTTTTCATCATCTTCTTCACCGCTATCACTCCAAGAACCTTCGATGAATGCTCTTTGGTGTAACACCCCCAAAATCAGGTCGCAACGGAAAGGTAACAATGGGGTGTTACGTCAAAGTACAATAATCAGGATATAGGAAACGACCATAAATGGACGTTTAAGACAAGATTTCATTCGATGCCATAGCAAAATATCAGAGTTTATACATTAGGTCCCATATGTTTTAAAAAGTCATAACATTTCAAGGTACATATTTAATTATACCAAAAGCTCATAATACCAAAAGATGATTAAGTTTTTAAGTTAATAAAGTTGCATAGACTTTAGATTAACAAACACATAATCCGTCTTCATTGTAATCCGACCACGGTCGTCAATCTTCATACCTCAGGACCTGAAAAGTACATGCTAACAAGTCAAACACAAAGGTTGAGTGAAAATCCATAGTTTATCGGTAAAAAAGGTGTGACCCAAGATCGAGTAATAGTAGACTTTGAAACCAACATTCAGTAGTCTCAAAAGTGTATTATTGCACTAAAGCTCATGGACCCCGATGCCTTAACTAGATTTGTGCCCCAATCAGGAATATAGGGATGCTTGCCAACAAAACCTAACAACCTCTCAATGTTAATTGCACCTTGACAAATAGTGACCCAAGGAAAGGTGGGGATTGTCAGTCCCGATAGATCTATCCTCAATACTCGCGCTTACTACAATAGCAATTAACGGTTCATGATAAATAGGGACTTCACGGCAATAAGGTAACTTCGCAATAATATTCAGGCAGTAATCTGGATAGCATACACTTTGTAAACATTTTGAAAACACTTAGAAAAACACTTGTGTCGGATAGTAAAACAGCAATGTACTTCACCTCGTTAGATTTTGTAAAACAATCAGTAGTAAAAAAGGGGCTATGAACTTACTCGAGTGAATGTAATCAAACAAGTATTCACACAATAGAAAAATGTGTCTCACGAAGGAATCGAAGGCAACCTAATCCAATATAGGTCGTATAAGTACTAAACACTTTGATTATTTATAGGTCGTATAGCTCATCATACTATCGTTCGGGCTATCATAATTAAGAGGTCATGTAGTGACGTATGAGGAGCTAGGACACTTTAAATCGTAAATCCAACAACTCGTCGATACGCCACCCCGAAGAGGCCTCATTATGAAACTCCCTAGTAATATAGTACTTTGATTAACTAATACCACATATAATTCTATATAGCTACATCACCATCTAATCGTTTTAGTGAAATCATATTTATAAAGTAAAAACGTTTATAAGTATACTTTAGTAAAACTGGCGTAACTTTCTCGTTTTAAGTCCGTTTCTTTCGTTTCTTACGTCCACGCCTTCGTATTAAGACGAGTTATCAAAATATAACATTTTCAAAATCTGAGTTTTCTGATGAATAGTGATTTTTACTGTTCATAACAGTTATATATTTATTTTTATAGATTTAGTTATCGTAAATCTCGTAAATGTCGTAACTTATTCGTTTTAACTCCGTTTTTAGCGATTCTTTCGAGCACGTCTTCGTATTTAAAAGTTTTATCGATTTATTGATGTTTTAAAAGTATAAGTTTCTGTGGTGAATAGTAACTTTTATAAAAATAGTTTTATAAAAGTATATATTTAACGTAAACTTGAAATCGTCGTATCTTTTTCGTTATAAATCGGTTTTTCGAGTTTCTTATCATTTTGGAATCGTCATGAGGCGTACTATCTTTTTAAAACATGGTAGGGCTGTTACCAAGGTCGAACCAAAACAGCCCCTTTATAATACTTATACATATTCATTTTTATAACTTGTTTTATATACCTTTTAACTTAATAATTTACCACAAGTTTTCCAAGACTTATTATATACTTGTCTTACATATTATAAAGTTCATTTGTCCATATTTTGTCCAAGATCATCAAGATCAACAAGTCCACTTATCACATGAAATCATAAGCTTTCTTAAGTACACTTTTAACCATAAACTTATACCAACTTTTTATACTTAACCCATGAGTGTACAAGACTTATATTCCTTTTATAACATCATAATAACATCCATATAACATGTGTATAAGTTCATAAAATCATGTTTACAAGAAAAATCCATTTTTACAAGTTAAACATATCCTAATGGTGATTTAACTATATAGAACTCATATATGCATAAAATGATAAATGTAAAGACATAAAGGGTTTTAGATAACCTTATGGTGATGTAATATGATAACCAACACAATCCAAACCCTTGTTTAGATTATAAACCAAAGCTTGCAAGATCTTGAAACCCTAAACCCTAATCTTCCATTTTTCTTGTTTAACACTTGTAAAGGTTTAACCAAACCTTCAAACCATCTTAGTAGGTCTTAGATATGATGTGTGTATGCTTGTATAAGTAGTAGAAAAATTTGTATGGGTTGGTTGTGGTGCTTGGTTTTGAGCCGTGAGCTAGGAGGGGGGAGGAGGAGAGGTTTTTGTGTTTTACACTTATACAAATGAGATGTGTGTGTTCTAGTTGCTAGTGAATGTCTTTTATATCTCACATGGCTAGACAAGATGTACATAGAAGTCTTGGGACAATGGGAGGATTTCATGGAAAGTCTTTGGTCTTGGTCTCAAAAAGTAAGAATCATCCCATGGTTTTAAGGAATTGTGTTTTTCAACTTGTAATATCTTTGTGTTTTTCATCCTATAACCGGATATGTATGTATATAGGTAAGATATTTTTGTAATTTTTATGTATTGGGTATAAAAGTGGGTATTTGTTGAAGCGTAGAAAAGTTTTGGTGCTTCCGGGTATGCCTAAATGTATTTAATTGCGAAACGTAAACGTTTTACACAACCAATAAAAATAGAATATAAAAAGTTGATTATTACTTTCGTAAAAATAATATATTGCTTGCTTGACGAAAACTTTAATTCGTTTGGTGTCCGTTTACGTTAATTGTTGATTTTTAGTTTACGCGATTTTACTATATAATAAGAATTAAAAGTAAACGCGTACGAGAAAAAAATAATAATTAGTAAAATAGATGACGTCGTAAATGACCTGAAAATACGAAATGTTACAAACAACTTCCCCTATATACATAGGTTGGCACGTTCTGAGACCAAACAACAGCTTTGCGATGCCCATGCATGAGCGGAGCAAAAGGAGCTCGGATTGAGGGTCCCGTAGACTTGGGAGAAGACTCATTAGTTCCACAGCACGAGATGCCCTTTTCACAGCCAAACTACTAATAAACCCCGCATCCCGGCTAACCGCGCCTCCAAGGAGTTTCACACCCAACGTCGGTCTCCTAATATCGCGGGGAAACAACCCCTCTTTCACCTTCACCCCATTGCATGATGGCCAAAAAACTTTTGTTTTCTTAATGTTGAGTTCAAGGCCCAGGCGGGGCCCCTCTGCCCTGATTATATCTATGGCTTTCGCAACCTCTTTAGTGTCTCCGATAATCGTACCATCATCCAAATACCAAGCATGGAAAAGCAGTTGGCAGCAATCCCTGATCCGATGAACAAGTGGGTGCAAAACTAGAGCAAAAAGAAGAGGCCCTAAAGGGTCCCCCTGCTGAACTCCAGTCGTGGACCAAATATGGTCATCACCCACATATAACCTCGCCGACTGACCATATAAAAAATCCACCCATAAGGAAATAGACGGGCATCGAGTCCGAACCTCATGTAGGAGGGTAGTCCGATCCACCAAGTTGAAGGCATTAGAGAAATCAACAGTAAGCATAGCCAATGACCCATCTGAGTGAAACTTATTTAAGAATCTATTCGCGCCATGAAGCACGGCCTCTGCCCCGCTGGGGACTCCCACCCCAAACTGAAAGTCCCCAAGGTATTTGGACATCTCCTTCCTGACACCCCTCATAGCCACCTTAGAGGCCAACCTCCTCCAAATCGCGCCCACAGCAATAGGCCTGATCCCATTGTCCGGTTTGAGCAACGGCGTGAGGGGCGCAGATGCCATAAACTCCGCCAAAACCTTAGGGCACCTCCCCTCCAACAATAAATTAACCACCACAGAGATAGCCTTGAGTAACCCAACAGCGATCGCCGACCCCTCACCACATAAAGCATCTAAAATGTGTTGGGCTCTCAATCCGTCCCGCCCACAAGACGTCCCTTTTGGGAAAGATTGAATACACCCAAGAACGTTATCAACGTCCACAACAAGAGGAGGCTCCGAGGGCAATGAACCAGGCATAACGGGAGGGGGCAGTATAGGGTGCTTAGCCAACAACGCTGTCAAAGTATCCGTACCGAAAGGTGCCACCCCTGAAGAGCATAAAACCTTAACAGCAGCAGTGAAGTGCCCGTCCGATACTTTCCTCAAACATTGTTTAATATTGGTGCCCACAGTTGAGCTATCGGACCCAGATACACGGTCATCCTTTCCCGATACCACCCTCAAAGGTTGGGCAAAAAGCGATGGAATAAGTTCAATAAACCCATCCCCACCCCAAGATGCCAACGCCCGTTGAATACTATGGCATTGCAAAGACTTCCTGTTACCAGACCTGCGCTCCTGACGGTTAGAAGGCCTGAAAACACGCAACGTGCAACGTGGTAACAACAAAAGTTTAACCCACGCCTCAATAGACGTTGGTGTAGCCGCCACCTTACCCAGAGCAGCAGCTAAAGCATGAGAAAACGCCATACGACAACTATGAGGGATGCTCTTAACCGTCGTGATAGGTAGGGAGAACACACGGTCAAGGAGAACCTCATCCACAACCACCCCTCCCAAAGGAACCACTTCCCTCCTAACCTGTGGCCTAACGATCCCTACTATGAACTCCTCCACATCTCCCGCCACCCACTTGAACCGGGTCATCCCATCAGAATGATGGCATGCCCGGCTAAGAGCATGTAAACACATACACACCCCACACACCCATTGATCTAAGGCCTTTAAAGCCTCCCCAACTGAAACAAACAATTCACAATCTGTGGAAAGCGCCTCTCGCAAGGCCCCCCTCCGATCGTCCGAAGACAAATGGAGACGCTTAATATGTGCAACCAACCGAGGAAACCCCTTGGACCCCGCCATCCCATCTGGGCAACAATGAAAACCCCTAAATGGGCATGGCCAAACACCCGCTGAAGAACAAGCACTCACCTCCATGGAGGGAGCCTAAAAAGAGAAACAAACTCCTATGCAGGGACCGAGAAGGTCCACAAACTCCTTCAGATATGGCTAGATAACAAAGTACGCGAATGGCCGAATGACTAAGGCCATCAAACAGTTGGTGTGCAAAGAAAATGTTACAATATAATCAAATCCAAAGACCCCTTAAGGGACAAAAATAGCAACAGGCATTTTATCAAACAGTTGGTGTGCAAAGAAAATGTTACATACCAAAACCCATATCAGAAGTAGTTGAAATGGGCCCACTGGATGTTGAATATGATTTGAGTGAAAGCAGCAACTCAAATTTCCTATTCTCATTAGCAAAAATCCTTTTATTTTTCTCTTGCCAAACATAATAAACAGCAACCCCCGTCTCCTAAGGACACTCCTGATTGTGTTAGCACTACTTTGCATACTCATAGCATTCACAATTCCATCCCAATCATCAGGCATGAGCAACATCTTAGCTTTCTTTTTTAGAGTACTTCATATTTCCATTTTTGAATAATCACATTGAAAAAATAGATGGTTATTAGAATCAAGGCACTTCTTACACAGAGGACATTTAAGCTCAACATTAGGATTCCATAATATCTGGGGATGCGTAATTGTTCTTGTGATGTTGGCCGATGGGGAGTGGTGATGTTGGAAGCTGGTGGGGGGTGAGAGTGTGTGAGCCGGTCTGATATGAGATTGGCGGGGGGGGGGGGGTGGGTATGTTGAAAGAGGGTTATAGAAGAGATGGAGTGATTTGTTGTTGTATTTGTATACATTTTTTTATTATTTATAAAATTAATCGACATCTCACTCTTGTGATATCGATATACTCTTCTATTTATGGATGGGGGACTCCTGCATTTAGATCTCCTCGGCGCATAATCTGACATGCGAATTGATCAACATTGAGAATGTCGTATGCAGAGGTTAGATTTACACATGATCAGCATCCGATTTGAGCGAGAGATTCAACAATGATGAAACCAATTAGAGATAAATGATCACATCTAATCTAGATTCTTATTATATGACTGTGTTATGACTCTTGTGTCACCTGTGCTTTCGCCACTCGCAACACCATCGTGTTATTTTCACAACAAAGAGACACGCACAGAGACACGTGACCTATAAATAGCAACTTAATAATTTTAGGACACACATTAGTTGTGGACGGTTGATTAAAACATAATAAAGACACAGGAAATACTTGAGGAGGGATACAGTACAAGGGGAAGGAAAAGAAAAAAGAAGGGATAACATAATGGAGACTCACAAGGTTGTAGAAGGAACAAAACAGAAGAAAAAAGAAACGTGAGTCATGTGTTCCACGCGCGGAGACGAAAGAGGAGTGCTAACTACTGAGAGGTTTCTCTGGCTGAGGGCTCTGTTGATTTGATAGCGCCGGGAAGTAGCGGTGTGGCGAGATGGGAAGAAGATGAGGGGGAGACAGTTTGAGCGTGGAGTGCGTGGTGGGGGGAAGGGGTGGCATGAGTGGGGGGGGATGGGGAGGGTAGGTAGAGGAAATCTTGCGAGAGTGAGGGTAGTCTGTGGTGTCAGACAAGTTGTTGGGTGATGGTGGGTGGCGGGGATGGTCATGCGAGATTGATGTGAGCAGGGTGGTTCACTGTGGACATTGTTGTTGTCTGTGTCAGGACTGAGATCTTATAGGAGGTGGAGCTGAGACATGTGTGATGAGAGACTACACTTATGAGAGAGTCCGTAGACTAGAGATCTAAGATGTGATAAGGCAGATGAGATAACATGGTTCAGAGGTGGAATAGTAGGTGCAACAAATGTGTGTTGTAGAGGAGAACTTACGGGCGACCAGACATACCGCGGGGGCTCCGCACATACAACTGCACAACACACAACATCAGGGGACACGGGGCAACAATAGACGTCACGCCGGCCACACCATCACACGACCTTCGACACAGATCTAGTACACATATCTCCCGTCCTCGGTCTACGGTCTCAAGTTAGTGGCGAGGCTTACTAGAAACATCTGAGAATGATCAGATCTGAGGAGTGTCGGTGATGTATGTGTGAGTTAGTATCCAAGAGTCTCTACTAGGCTGATCATTTAACAAACACAATAAACACATCAAATTTGTTTCGTAACGGAAACACCCACAAGAAATGCGAATAGTCATCAAGAAACAAAACATAGTAATTAAAACCATTTAATCTCCCAACGGATGAGGTCCACGGATCTGAATGTATTAACTCAAACAAACGCGAAGTTTTAGTAACTGAACTAGAAAAAGGAAAACAACAATGTTTTCCAAGTTGACAAGCATGACAACTTGGAGACAATTTATTTGAACAACTAATGAATTTTCTTGATAATAATAATTAAAAACAGAAGACCCCGAATGTCTAAGTCGACGATGCCATGTGTTAGACGACACTGCCGAGAGTGCAGTAGGAAGGGATGACTGATAGGAAGATGATGGAATGACCGGATAGAGTTTACCTTGACTGTTGCATCTTTGAATGAAAGCCCCAGTTTTAAAATCCTTCACAGTAAAACCAAAAGGATCAAATGAGACGGAGACCCAATTATCAATTGTAAAACGACGAAGAGATGAGATTTTTTATTAACTTATCCAAAACTAAAACATCTTTTAGAACGAAACGATTGTTGGAGTAAGGAAAAAACGTTTGACCAACAAACTGTGCAGGAATGACAGCACCATTTCCAACTAAAATAGATTTATAACTAGGTGAGAGATTAGTAATGTTACATGAATTGTAGTTTATATGTGAGCTTTCACATGTGTCCATGTACTGTTGCGGATCTTGCGAAGGTTGTTGTAGAGATATAGAGCTGAAGACAGACGAAAGATCTGTGAACTGATTCTGAGAATATCCTAGTGAAGGATTTAGAGCAGCAGCATAACCACCAAAATGTGGTGTAGATGAACCATAAGCAGGTTGCCCATAAAGTGGTGGTAGTGGTCCATAACCAGGATGTGGCTGTTGTGTCTGAGATGGAGACAAACCATAAGGACCGCCATAGTAAGATGGAGGAGCCATTGATGGGCCATGTGACGGCATATGACCAGAGCTAGGATAATAACCGGCTTGAGGCCGAAAGTGATGGCTATATTACACCGGAGCTGAGTACGAGTAACCATGATGTTTTACACGGCTGTTCTATCGGCGTGTCTTGCTGATTGTTGTTCATGTTGCTGATGTTGTTAAGTTGAGTGTTGTTGTGATCCACCTGTAAGATTACCTGTAAAAGATGTAATGCCTGCAACACCACTATTAGTAGTCCCACCCTTGGAAGCCCCACGATTATTGCCCCCATTTTTGTTAGATTTATTTTTCCCTTTTTCATTATTGTTTTGACGGGTAGTGTGGTAAAGAGAGCAGTAGAGGAATCTAACACGGGTTCATTTGGGGTTCAGAATACTCGTCACGTGACTCATGTAACAAGAGCATGTTTCGAGCATTAACGAAGGTAGGGAAAGGTTTGGTGTTGGTGATAATATCCTTCATACTATTATAAGAAGAAGGTAATTGGCGGAGAATTTGCATAACTAACTCGGTTTCACTAACAGGAGAGTCTAAATAAGAGAATCATCAAGACTTTTTATTTCGTAATAGACATGGAACCTTTTTTCGTGTTGCAAAAGGTTTCTTTGAGTTGCAGAGCTCTCGACATTTTATTGTTAGTATAGAATTCTTCAATCTTATCCCAAAGATCTTTAGCAGTACACTTTTCTTGTATGACAATTTGTAACAGATTCGCTTCAACTGTGTTATAAAACCAGGTTTTAATTTTTTATACGGAAAGTGGATTATTACACGATATAAGCGAGTTATCCAGGATCATCACACTCACACACCCCAATTTATAACACATATATCAAGAAAGATAGTACACCAAAGTTTGTATTTAGCGCCATCCATTGATAACTTGAAACTAAAGTTGTGATAGACATTAGTTAAGGCGAATGTTAAGGAGCTAGCGGATGGTATGATAGCAGTTGAATTGATTAAAGTGGTGGCTGGTGTTGTCATTGTCAACACAATAATAGAAAATAGAAAAAAAAAATATAATCAAAAAAAGGACAAAACAACAATCTGTGCTCACCTTGGGTAGAAAAACAAGCAGCTTGTTGCAATGATCGAAGAACACAAATAGCAGCTGAATGGCAATGATCGTTGTTAATGATGGCTAATTACTTTGAAAAGCAAATAGTCTCCTTGTTGTAAAATTTCCTGGTACTTCAATTAAAATACTAATATGAGTACTAGGGAAGATAAAAACAAAGAAAATATATAGCAAATACGTGGAGTATTATTGTGGTGGAAAAAGGTGTTTGATCCTTTGGTGTGTTGTCAAAAACCTAGCCACAAAACTAATAAATTCAATTCACTACAAAGTACTAACTATTACTTTTGTGGGTGAAGAGAATCACGTGAATAGGCAGCGGAAAAAAATGACGGTGACCAAAAAAACCCTAGAACTTTAGGATCTGATACCATGTTACAGAATATGTAAAGAATACCCGTTAGGGTTACCTGTGCTTCTCATTAAAATATATAGAGGTACATGTTACATATGAGACCCTATACTATACTTCAATATATAAATCAGATAAATACATAAATGCCTAAAGCTTTTTAACATTGTTGCCATCGGCAATACCAAAATAGTTCAGGACCTGTGGCTTTGAATAAAACTTCTTCCCAGTTGCAGTTTCCTTATATACCTTGTACTTTTGTCCATTTGCCTTAGGCAAAAAATAACGCATATGTTAAACAGACAAATAAGCTGATAATCCAAACAAAACGAGTTGATGGTGATGTACTGGTGACACTTTTCGTCCTCCTAGTTGATACTTTTAGTTTTTTAGGAGGTGCAACCTCGACCTCAGGTTTTGATGATGATGCTGATGCTTGGCTTTTCTTCCTTTTCCTTGTTTCAACCACCATGTCGAAACTCTAAACAACTGATTTTCTCTTTTTGGTTTTTTGTTAATAATCTTATTATTATACGATACAAATTAGTAAGTGGGTTGGGTCAACTCAAGCATTGTTAATAATAAAAGGGTGGATATTGGTTTAAGCATCCTCTTGTCAAGCCCAACTTACCAGGGATATTGGTTTGATATAAATAGTGTGTTATTCGGTTTAATTACCGGGTTGTTCGGTTTATTTGATTCAATTAGTTTGGTTTTTTTTGGTATAACCGAAAACCAAACCAAATCGAATTCAATTTGGATTATACCGAATTGAAAACCAAACCGAATAACCCGAATTGCATAATTTTAGTTATTTATTCATTTATTTATATAGATTTTTAGTAAAAAAAATCAAGCTTAAAAAATATTATATTTATAATAAGAAATAGTTTTTATATCTTTTTTTATATGAATATTAGTGTTGCAAAAAAATGTCTACAAGGCCGATTAATCACCACCAAGGCGCTATAAGGCCACCGACCTTGCCGATTTATGTAATTGGGCCAAACAAATAGATCAACGGTGATCAACAGTGGTCAACGGTGGTCAAACTTACAGGAAACCTTCTAATATTGCCGAAAGTACCTAAAACTCACCGTAAACTTGTTTTGATCACTTATAGTAACTGTTTAAATCGACTACAAGTTTTTTTTAATTATTTTTTTGCGAATAATACCTTAAACTTGCCAGAAATACACAAAACTTGCCGAAAATACCCAAAATTTGCCAGAATGTCAATCCAATATATCTTGCCTAGACCGATTACAAGCTACAAGATGGTCAACCGCTCGGCTAACGAGTCACGATTTTGCAACCTTGATAAATATATATAATATATATATTTATATGAATTCGGTTTTCGGTTTGTTTTACCAAAACCATAAGCAAACCGAAAACCGAATATTTAATTCATTTTCGCAAATTTGGTTCAGTTATAATTGGTTTCGGTTTTTGTTTATTCGGGTATTACCCAAACAATGAACACCCCTAGGTTTAATGGGTCGTGTTGATTCGCCTTTTTTTGTAAAAAAAATAATGTGTCGGGTTATCGAGTTTGGGTTGTTATCGAGTGAGGTCCACTTATTTTGAGTTTTGCCAGGTTGATTCATTATTTAACTCAAACACAAAAAGAAAAGTATATATTTATTTTATTTAAATGATATTTATCTTGTCAAACAATATAAACATATTTACCATGATTAGTTTAAGCCCAACCAAACACTCTCTAAGGAGGTCGGTCGTGTGTAGGCCCCATATGAGCTCACCGAGCTTCTTGTTCAGTCCGAATTAGTTAAATATTCATGTACCTATAAACTTAATTAAGCCCAATTGCTATTAAGCCTATTATGTAAATAACTCATTTATCTCTCTTATTACCAACTCAAATATACATGCGTACAATACATAAATATCTAATCCATATTCTCGTGTTATATGTGTGTGGCCCTTATGTCTCATAAACAGTGACCAATATGAGTTTGTATGTTTTGTCATGCACTCAATACTAACACGGATGACGTCGCCTACATAAAGGCAACAATGAAACATCAAATCCTCATGACATGGATCGTTTTAGAGATAAAGACTTGCAATTATGAGATCAAAGAGTAACACCAATTAAGCTTGTATTACACACTGTTACAAAACCACAAAAGAATCTAAAACCTTGAAGTTATGAAACCTAGACTTTATCCGAAAGCCCAATAGAACTGAAGCCCAAGTAACAAAAGCCCAATACAAAATCTCAATATCCGAAAGTATGAAAATCCGAAACCCCAAACTCTGTAGTACGAAACCTCTGAATACGAAACTTGGAATACGAAACCTTCGAATACGAAACTTGGAATACAAAACCTTCACGTAGGAAACCTGTGTTATGAAACTTCTGAATACGAATACGAAACCTAGAAATACGAAACTTCACTGTGATACGAAATCTTCTATATGAAACCTCTAATACGAAACTTGAAGTACGAAATCGAAACTAGAATTATAAAACCTTTAAATATGAAACGAGAATCTCAACCTTGATTTCTAAATTACAAAACCTGAGATATGAAATCACAGATACGAAAGCTCCACGGTGATACGAAACAGAACGGTTACCGAAAGCTCTTTGATACAAAACCACAACTTTTGTAATTTCCCGATTTCCACAACTTTCATAGAATCCAATAACACAACTTTCATAAATTCCAAATCCTTAAGTTTCGTAGATTCTTAAACCACAGCTTTCGAAGAACTTCTCAATCCAACACAATAGAACTCACAGTATTGATTTTTACGGTTTAAAAGTGATAAAATCTAATGTTATCTTTTCAAAAACAACAAGTTCTATAGTAGGAAACCTCTAACTGTTTTACGAAAGTGAAACTACTTAATTACAACGGTTTCTGAAAGTTTTTTCTACAATACGAAACCTCTAAAACAGTTATACGAAAGTAATTTCCCGCCTAAAAACAGTTTACGAAAGTATTTTCTATGATACGAAAGTTATCAAACCTAATATTTTTCTATCAAACATGAAATCTAAGCGTATAACTTTCGTAACTAATCAATTAAATATACTATTTGATGTACGAAAGTTATCAAACCTAATATTTTTCTATCAAACATGAAATCTAAGCGTATAACTTTCGTAACTAATCAATTAAATATACTATTTGATGTATACAAAAGTAATCTGAATGCGATTTAAGAACAAAAAATAGTATATCTAACGCCTAAAGGATATAAAACCTACACATTTCATCGATTTGAAAGCTTTTTGATCGAATTTTAACATAGTTAACACCCGATTCACGAAAACACAATCTAGATCTTTCCCGGCGATAGATACCACTTGTTATATGTCATGTTTGCGTAAGTATCAATGTATCATTAGGGAATGTTAAGAGTAAGAGAGAGGATGCTAGAGAGTATTCTTTTAACACATTTTCAATTTTTAATAAAAGAAAGAAAAAAAATAAAGGGAAGGTAGGAGAATACAAATGGCTGACTCTTCTAATCCTAATACTAATGGAGTATTTATACTAGGGTGCGTTTGGTATGATGTCGTGAATCACAATCGGTATGAGTTCAAGAATAGAGTGGAATGACAATGAATTACATCAAATGTATTATTACGATTGTTATTGTTTTGTTTGATAAATTAGATTTGGGTTTCAAAATAAATAACACAAAAAGAAGAAGAAAAGTGAGTGTTTAAAGTGGACCAAGTGACTGTAAAATTTTTAGGCGGGAAAAGTAAATGGGAATGAATATTTGATAGATACCACTTATGAGTGGTATGATGGATAGCACATATAAGGATATCAATTCAAAAACTAAAACCCATATAATGCAAACAAATAATGTATATCACTTTCATTGTCATTCCTCATAACCAATATACACATACCAAACATGCCCCTAATCTTCTTACCTTTATACTTTGTCTACTTGGTCAACATTTACTTAAGTTTGGCCAAATAAGACTTATTAAATCATAAATAAAACTAAAAATACTATTTATTACAAAACCAATTCCTAAAGGAATAATAAACACTTTTTTCAATCCTAACAGGCTTGTTTACTAAATTAAATGGTTTGATATAAACCTTTTAATTAGCCACTTATTAAGGAGAGAGAAACTTTAATGCTTCTCACAATTAAGATGTATTAAGAGTTCTGGCCTAAATTTCCTTCCTACTAAGAGCACACGGCACGGGGTACCGTTTTTTGTGTTTTGGGCTAAAACGCCACACGAAAACGCCACAACCACAACAAAAGTGGCGTTTTCGTGTCTCGCGCCTACATCCCTAGCCCAAATGGTCGTGGAAAAAGCGACTTGAAAACGCGAGACACTTAACAGTGTCTCGCGTTTTTGGGTTCTCGCGTTTTCATGCTTTATATATATATTTTTTAAAGTCACCGGTAACCAATGGTGGTCTAGTGGAGGAAACGGTGGTCTGGTGGAGGAAGAAGACGAAGTAACCACATGCATGAACTATTTGAGTAACCACATGATTGAAAGAGAAAAAGAAAAATTATTTTATATATTTATGTGTTGTGTAAGGACCCACATGCACGAGTATATTAACCAATAGAATGTTAAATGTAATGTTTATAAAATGAGAAAAAAAATATGTGAGATTTTAAATAAATGAAAAAAAAGGGTAGGGTCCTCATAACACCAGAAATTAGGGTGTTAATCAGGGAACCTGTTTTTGGTGTTGTGAAGGATTTTGGTGTTATAGGAAAAGTGATAATGTGACACCATTTTTACATAGCTTGAGCACGACGGCTCAGCACTACGTGTACGTCTGTACCTTGTGCTCTATGAAGAAAAAAATACCCAGAAGTGTATACATAGTTTAGGGGGTCACTTGTATTTCTCATAAAATACAAGGTCATCTTTCTCAAAAACACACACACTAAAAAACCATTAACCACCGCCGTAAAATTAGTAACTAACCACCATGAACACCATCGTATCACGGTTCATTATCCACACACTCACACCACCGTATGGTCGGAACTTCACCGGAGTTCATGTCCACGTGGCTATTACATCATCTACATGTCACCGGAGGCTCAGTAAATGCTACTGAATTACATTTTTTTTGTTTAAAAATGCTTTTTGTTATTTTTTATTTATGTGTGTGTGTGAAATGATGAATTTAGGTTAGTGATGAGAAGATGGCGGTGGTTGGTGGAGGTGCATCTGGAATATATGCAGCAATTAGGGCTAAAACTTTCGCTCCTAATTTAAATGTTATCGTTATCGAAAAAGCTAAGCCTTTAGCTAAGGTTTCTGCTTTTTCATTCATATACTTGTTTTAACCGGATTCCGATATGCTTATATGATTTCGGCTTATATTTCATATTCTCTGGCTTATTTGAGACTCATGGGCTTATATAAGTTTATTATTATGGCTATGTTTGACACTGGGCTTATTGGGGCTTATAGGGGCTTGAGCCTTTAAAATAAGTTTTGTTTGCCACACATGCTTATGGAAGCTTTTATAAGCCATATGCCTCCATAAGCCCAAGTCCATTGAAAGGGGCTTATAGCTAGTCAAATTACTTAAACACCCCTTTAAAATATAGTTGATTTATCACGTAAAAGTTGGAAATATATGTGAATTTAGTTTGATGTATCTCAAACCCATTTCGCTAAACATACCATATGTCAATAAGCTTATATAAGCCATAAGTCTCAGAATAAGCCACGACATGTGAAATATAGCCGAAATCAAGTAACTTCATAAACCCATAAATAAGCTTAAACAAACACCCCCTAAATTACTCTTTGGATGGTTTGAAAATGTATCTAACTTCACACTTATTCCTTTAGTCTGTAGTCTGTACCAAACTAATTTTTTTCCTATTGAATGCATAAACTTTTAAATATACACACAAGAGGAAAAATTATAACTTCTTATACTAAAAGCGAAAAAAAACTTCAGAACACAACAAAGGAATAAGTGTCTAGTTAGATACATTTTTGAATTATTATCCATTAATCCTTTATTCTTTTACCATCACATTTTAACTAATTTTTAACTGAATTTGATTGAATCTTTTCAACAAATAATTTGTTTATACCAAATATATTGCATGTTTTACAAAATAAGCAAATCCAAACATTACAATCTGAACTACTTATTTTAAGCAGAATCATAAGCAGAAAAAGATAAGCAATCCCAAACAACCCTCAAGCAATCCCAAACATAGTGATAGAGATTTGTTTTTTTGTAAGGTTAAAATATCAGGAGGTGGCCGTTGCAATGTTACGAATGGACATTGTGTTGACAATAGGGTAAGTTTGATGACCTTGTATTACAACTTTATTTGATAGCATGGTTTTTTCGGTTCATTCAAGTATGTATATGCATCCAATTCATGGTTGAAATGTAACACTGTCATAGATTTTGGTAGAGAAATACCCAAGGGGTAGTAAAGAGTTTCGAGGTTCATTCTTTAATGTTCGTGGCCCGAACGATACCATGTCCTGGTTTTCAGATCATGGGGTGGAATTGAAGGTAGTATTATTACCTAACCTAGTTTAAATTCTACTTATTTTATTGCTTAAACATTTAATGAAGTTTTAAATAACGAGTTGTTAACTTTTCAAATCACTGGACTTAGCTTTCTGGATATACTATGAAACTGTAAATGAAACAGCCAGCATATTTGTATCCAAAATTGTTTTGTTCTTGCAGAGTGTGGTTTTTTTATTATATTATTTTACATATCTGTGAAAAACTAAACAAAGTGTGTGGTATGATGGTTCTGTAAACAATCATTCATATAATGGAAATTTATCCATTTTGCTTTTAGACTGAGGAAGATGAAAGGGTTTTTTCGGTGAGCGATAACTCATCTACAATCGTTGATTATCTTCTAAATGAAGCAAGGCGGAGAGGAGGTACTTGGTCATACTAGCACCAACTATATTTATTTTGTTTATAGTTCCCAAAAGACCCCTAAATGACCAAATGCTCAGTCTGTTGCAGTTGAACACTTTATATCTGAGTTGGTTATAAAGCCACATTCTTTATTAAATGATGTTTGAATGTATGTTTTCAAAGAGATTATTGCATCTAAAAGATAATAAAATACTAGATAGTCAACTGATTACTTGTGGGATAGTTGAACATGTTACATTTATTTATTCAAAGTTTATCATACGCGATGATGTTTGACTCGATGTTTCTTTTTACACTAGTTACACTACAAACGGGGAAGTCTGTAACATCAGCTTCTACTTCTGCGGATGGTAAGTTTATAGTCAAGATTGAGAAGCGAACAATTGATTATGTGGATTTTATCGAATCTGATTATCTATTAATGGCTAGTGGCAGTAGCTAGCAGGTTTCCTTTTAATGCCCATTAAAATATATCTATTATAACATACAGTAACTGGATTTAACTTTTTAATTCACCGTGATACTATTACGGGGTTATAATCTTACCAAACAACTTGGCCATTCTATAATTGAACCGGTACCAAGCTTATTTACATTCAAAATTGATGATATCCAGTTGACAAAATTAGCTGGGGTAATGGTTTCTGATAACGCTCAAATTATGCATGTTTATATATGCGTTATCTGTGCTTTTATGCATGTAAATTGGTTAATTATGAGAACTTTCGGTACTTAAATGAGTATATTTGCTATTGTAGGTTCTTGGTACGTGTCGTGGAAGAAAACGGAAGAATACACAAAGAATTGAAGCTTAAACGAAGAAAGAACTCAAGCTGAATGCTTCCCGACACATGTTCACTGTTTTGGCCATAACTCGGTCATACGAACTCTGTTTTAGTTGGTTCAAGCGGCCACGCAAAGAGAATTAAAATATCTACAACTGAGAAAAAAGGTCAAGAGTTGTAAATGCACAAAGTATGCTGCACTTTAAAAAAGTGTGGCGCACTTTTCTGTAATTATGACGAATGCATTAACACACCAAGTACGACGCACTTTCAGACCTTGTGCGACGCACTTTCAGTCTGCAGCATTGAATTCATGATTTTGGGTCCAAACCCGACCCTATACAACCCCAACTTGTTCCCCAAGTTGATTTTAGCCTATAAATACCCCCCCCCCCTTTGGTGCAGGGAAGTTCATATCTCACACACACAACCTCATTTGAGAGTTAGAGAGGAGGAAGGAGTGGTGAGGGTCTTAGGATCCTATGATCCAAACACCCCTCTACACCACCATGCTACCGTCATCCTACCACCACCATAGCCATGAATTTCCCAGATTCTAACACCATATCTAGACCACATACCATCCATTTCCAGAATCTAAACATATCTTACTTTGATTCTTAGAAGATTTACACCAAATTCTCCTAAAATCATCACCATAAACCTTGTTGCCAAAAACTCCATTTGGTGGCACGTTGCGGATTTTCAGAAGATAGGTGACATATTTCCGATTATCTCAGTAGCATAGGTTGTTGGTTGATCATGGAATTGTTAGTTTTGGGTTGGTGGTTGTGTTAGTCGAAATATTGGTCTTGGTTCTTTATCTTCATATTACTTGTATAAACGGATTTGGTACATTTCTTTACTAATAATATTGAATATGTTGCTGAGTTTATTCATGCTTGTGATGTTGGTTATTGGTTGGTTATGATATAGTTGTGTATTGTTACTTGGACGATATTTACATAACTTGTGACTATGAATGCTTATGAATTCGAGATTGTTTTACTTGGATCATTATTTATCTTTTTATTTGTCATTGCAATAGATATCGGTCAAAAGGCTTTATTGTCTTGATGAATTTCACGTTGTCTGTCTGTAATAATTCGGTGCTAATCTTGTGAGAATTGATTAGTAAAACTATAAACAACCCAAGTGAAATAGTGTTTAAGACCCTTCCTTATGTTGACCGACCGGGTTGGAGGAATTCATATGTATGCATATTTGATATAAACCATTCTTAATGCACCCGTGATGATGTAGTATATAGGCCAAAAGGATTCTATGTTATCATTGGTAGAAATGCTTGTTATTATGATTACTCGTCATATATGACTTGTATGATTTCGTTTATATAAAGTCTTGCTTAATCTATATGGATCATGCCTTGTTTCTTGCTTTATACACACGTTAGCTATTTGACCCGTGACAATCATTTAGCTTTGTTACTTGATAAACAATATGTGAATTGCTACAAATCTCGTGGATCGACCTGGACTTACCTTAGACTATATTACATTTGATAGGGTATACTTGCCCGAATGTTGTGTTTTTAGTCGATCGTTTGGTAAATCTAGTTAATATAAATTTAAAGCTTGTAAAAACACACATCAAGTTTTTGGCACCGCTTCCGGGGATTTGTTTAGTTGTTTGCAGATTGTTTGCTTGTTCTTGTGCATCTTACGTGTGTTTAAACTCTTGAAATCTCTTAAAACCGTCTTCTGTTGCTGCAAGTGCGCCACACTTCTAATGAAGTGTGCCGTACTTCCCCTGTTCTCGTTTGTTATTTTGCAGGTTTATACCTGAAGTACGCCGGTTTCACACCAAAACCGCCGTACTTGTCTTGTGACCTTTTCCATCTCGTGACTGATAAACTTTAAATCAAACTCGCCGTACAGTTTTCTAGCAAACTGAACCATAAAAACATTTTTCTTCATAGAGACTTTACCCACTTACTGCTTAACGGCTCTTTATATACTAGTAGTCCACTGTCCAAGTCCTTACCAATTGATTCAGAACGTACTCGTTGATCCCAAGGTCACCTCATGGTCCAACTAAGCTCACTAATCTAAAGGCAAAGATAGGTCAATATTTGTGATCCTATGATTCTAGATATATAAATTGCAATATGGAAAGCTATCCCGGACTCTTAGCCTACGCCCAAACAACACCGAAGTTGCAGCGCATATAATATGTAGGACTAGATCCAGTTGAATGATAGGTCACATACTTAAGCACGTAAACAAGTATAAATTGATAAGCATAAACAAGCACTCAACGATAAATTAAGCAATTGAGATATAAACAAAACCAAACATTCAGATCTTCATAATAATGGCTAATACCCAAAAGTATTAGCCTTCAAACATCATAATTAATACAAGAGTAATGGTTTGGCCAAGGTAAACTAAACGAATTAACGAACGATACCAAAAACTAAACGATTACAAAAGTATAAGAAATTACACGTTGTCTTCTATGGATTGGATTGCGTTGCAAGACCTCTTTTGCTCTTTTTCTCCTCTGAAAATCGACCTTTAAGGTTTAGGTATCGAGAATATGATTTAGTACACTTAAAACTCATTTTTTAGTTTTCTATTTATAGGGTCTGGAATTGGTACGATACAGCGTATCGGGTTTTCTTGGAGTAGGGGCCACGATTGATATCTTCCAGAATATTCACATACTATATCTTGAATACGGCGTATAGGTCTTCTCTAGATACAACATATTGATCTTGTTCCCTTCGTGGTCATTAGTGAAGTGCAGGCACAGATACGCCGTATCTTCCTTGATGGATATTGCGTATAGGACGTCAGAATAGTAATCTTCAAAATATCTTCGTTTAAGCTCCAAAATGCGTGCCTTTTTGCTAATCTTCACCAAGTACTCCAAATTACTACAATTCTCAAATATGAACTGTTGGGCCAATTAAGTACCCAATTGTCTCTGCCTAGATTTAAACTAAAATTAGGCTAAGTATAGAAGACCCACTGAGTGCAAAGCATCAGAGGGTATAGAAGACCCTCTGAGTGCAAAGCATCAGAGGGCAACGAAGATCCGCTGAGTGCAAAGCATCAGAGGGCAGTGAAGACCAGCTGAGTGCAAAGCATCAACTGGTGATTAAAGGACTCGCTGATATCAAAGCCTCAGCGAGCAACCTCAGAGATATTCAAGTCAGAGACATCGTCAAGGAAGTCGAAGATTACTTGAAGACATACTCGTCAGCTGAGATGGATATAGAGGATGTAGACAGAAATACTCTGAAGGTTTTAAGGAGAGTCAGGGGTGACAATACCCTGATGATCCTATTACCCTTTGAATAAGAGCAAGTGGAACTTAAGCGTGTCTCAAGGAGTTTAGGCGGGAAATTCTATAAAGTTAAAGCATGGGGGAAAATAACTTTATAGAATTAACAAATACAAAAGTATGGGTTAGTGGAAGTATAAAGAATAATTTCAGGAGAATATACAGAAAGTGATAGAGCACTTAACCACTTATATTATGTCACGTCATAATACATACCACAACCCTAACTAAACCAACGCTATAAATAGAATAGGCATAAGGGAGTAAAAGATATCGTTTTACATTGTTGTTTTAATACCTGTCTTTTACTCCTTCATAGAACTTACACAATAGTCTTTAGACTATACAAGTTCACTTGTAAACTTGACTTAATCAAGTCTACTTGTTCGAAGGGTAATCTTACATTGTCACTCAACGTATGCGATCCATAGCACTTGTAATTCTTTGATTCTATATCAATAAAGTATTACACATTTAAAAGTATTTACTTGTGTTATTTATCTTTGATAAGTGTTATAGTATCCAGTAGACGTATAAATTGGGACTTTCAATTGGTATCAGAGCAGATTGATTTATAAAACTTTCAGAATCTATTCTTTGTTTTAAAACAAATCAAGATGCAACCATGTTTGATACTGTACCACCTATCCCACAACCTTTTGGAGCTAATACTGGTAGTCCTAGTAGCCCCATTAGAGCTGGTAACCTAACTGACACCATCAACACCACTACTACCACAAGTGTAGTTCAGAATGTTGTTGATGAGAATCTCCCTCAACTGCTTAATAGCAGAGGAGGTTCTCATGTTACTAATGTTCCTTCATTTAATAAAGATGACTTCACATATTGGAAGATAAGGTTTTTGGTATTTCTTAATGGCCTTGAACCTTATCTAATAACAACTTTAGAAGATAGACCATCTGTTTCAATGTCAAACTTGTCCACCTCTGCTAATCCACTGCCAAAACGTCAAAATCAATGGTCAAACTCTGAAAGTCGTCTTGCTAACCATGACAAAAGATTAAAAAGCATAATTATAGGGTGTTTACCAAACGATGTTATGAAATCTGTCATAAAATACAAGTCTGCAAAAGAAAGGTGGACTGAACTTTGCTTGGCTTATGAAGGACCATCTGACACTCGAGATACCAAAATTGCTGCCTTGAGGCTTAAGTTTAATGCTTTTAAGGCACTTGAAGGTGAGAAAGTCAATGGTACTTACACTCGACTAAAATGTTTGTTAAATGACCTTGAAAATAATAAGGTGTTCATTTCTCAATTTGAGGTCAATGCCACGTTTGTTAACAGTTTGCCAAGAAAATGGCTAAGCATGAATCAAACCCAGAGAGCCAACAACTCTATCAAAAATGATAGTCTGGCTGCTCTCTATGGCAAATATCACTATGAGGAGGGTCTGATTGATGATATCTATGTATCTGAAACTCAAAGATTTACCATTCAGACCCCAAACTCAAAAGCCTTGATTTCTAACAATCATTTTCAGGACAGTGATTCAGATGTTGAATAAGACAACAGAACTAGCAATGAGTTCATGGCAGATCTGAATGCTGAGTATCATGAAAGAGCTTTACTGGAAAATCAGAAGAGGTTCTACAAAAGGTCTGGGAGGGTGGGGTCAGCTAGGAAACCCATGGACAAATCTAAAGTAATTTGTTTCACCTGTGAAAAACCAGGTCACTTTCAAAAAGATTGTCCTTCAAACAAAACCTCAACTCCCTCATACCCTTCATCAAATACATCCTTCAACAAACTTAAACCATACACACCCTCATTCACTCCAAACATTCCTTAAAACTCAACTTATTAGAAAGACTACAAAGGAAAGTACAAAGGACTAAAAGCTAAAATGGCTGTCTTATCTCAGAAAGTTGATGAACTAACCAAAAGGAAAAATGATAAAGGAAAGGGTGACAAAGAAAGAAGTGATAAAGGGTTGATAGCTGAGTCTTTTGACTAAGATGATGAATCTATGTCCTCAGAGGATGAAGGAACAACAAAGTATAAGGCCTTCATGGCAATTGCAGAAGATGAGCCATCATTGGGAAAGGGTGATGCACGATCTGGTCAATGGGTAGAAATTACCATGAAAAAGGTACACAAACTTCTATCTATGACTGATAATGAAGAACGAAAACATGTTTTAGACTATACTCATGTTAATCTCCACTATGTGGAAGATCAGAGAATAAATTTGGTTAACAAGTTTAATGCTCCAAAACAAGATTTAGCTCTTCACAAATATGAATTGTGTAATCTAAAAAATACTGTGTCAATTAACTGTTCTCTTCAAAATTGAAATCATTAGAGTTAATCTAGAAAATGAATCTCTAAATGAGGAGATCTCTGACCTTAAAAAGGTCATTGAGAAATGGACCTGTAGCAAAGTCACCTTAGACCAACTGCTCTCTGAACAAATACCTGGCAATATTGTCAAGGCTATTAGAGGAAAGGATAGGAGAAAAGAGAACAACTCCTCAAATGAAGTTCTCTTTTCCAAGGCTGATGTATCCACATCTGGGTCTGCTCCTATGATCACCTCTGACTCTGAGATTGACTATGATAAAGAAGAACCTCTGCCCCCTCTTCCTAAGTTGACTGGCCAGAGCCATCTGGTGCCTCTAAAAGTCTTATTTCACTATCTGACCTTACTACTAACATGGCTGATCTGACACTTAATACTGTTTCTAAAGAAATTAAAAATTCTTCCAATAAAGTGTCACAAACCTATGTCATTAAGAAAAAGACTGAACTTAAGCACCCAACTATCCAAATCTCATGTCCTGATAAGAATGCTCTCCCATCAACTAAGCAACTTCTTTTAAATCTGATGGAAGAAGTAAAAGGAATCAAGAACCAAATTCTGATTCCTTCAGACACCTCTTCATCAGTCTCTCAGGCCAGCAGTTCAAAAACCCCAAAGCAAAAGGTCTGGTATGGACCATGTAAACACTCTGGACTGAAGAATCATCTCTCTGATGATTGCTACTCAGAACCAAAATGCTCCACTTGTGGTTTAAACTCTCACACTACAAAGGAACACACAGAACATACTGCTGTTAGGAATTCTTTAAGCAAACTAAAAGGCCAGTCCACATTTAAATCCACACCTATTAGAACTGCTAGAATTCCCAAGACTTTTAGTGAGTGTAAATATTGTGGGTCTAACAAACATCACCTAGATGATTGTGAATTTTACCCAGGGTGTGAAATTTATGGAAGCATTGCTCATGAGATAGCTGATTGTCCAAAGAACCTAAGAAACAATAGAAAACAAAGGATTGCTATCAAGCAATCAAAACCCACTAAAAAGTGGGTTCACAAAAGAAACTAATATGTGTGAAAATGTCTGTGCAAGATTACCTTAAAAGGTCTGTATGGTATCTAGATAGTGGCCGCTCTAGACACATGACAGGAGTAAAACAATATCTGCACAGATATTCAAAGGATTCTGGTCCTAAAGTGATATTTGGAGATAACTCTTCACGTGACACAAAGGGATATGGCTTAGTTAACTGTAATGGAATCACATTCACCAAGGTTGCTTATGTAAATGGTCTGAAACATAACTTAATTAGCATCAGTCAGCTGTGTGATGCCAACTACAAAGTTTTGTTCACAAAGACTCAGGGATCCATTCTCAATGAAAAAGATGAAGTTGTCCTCATTGCTCCCAGAAGAAGAGATGTTTATGTTATTAACATGTCATCTTACAATACAGACATCAATGCTTGTTTCTATGCCAAAGCCTCTCCAAGTGTTAATTGGCTGTGGCATAAGAGACTCTCACACCTCAACTTCAAAACCATAAACAACCTTTCAAAAAATAACCTTGTCTCTGGACTTCCCTCTCTGACTTTTTCAAAAGACAAAAACTGATCAGCTTGTGAGAAAGGGAAGCACCACAGAGCAACATTCAAAACCAAGAGATCATTTTCCATCAACAAGTGCTTGCATCTCCTTCATATTAATTTGTTTGGACCTGTCAAACCTCAAACCATCAGCCACAACAAATATACCCTGGTTATTGTTGATGAGTACTCAAGGTACACATCGGTATTCTGCCTCAAGAAAAAGAGTGATGCAACTGACTGCATCATGTCTTTCATAAGACAGATGGAAAACCTCAATGATACTAAGGTGAAGCAGCTGAGAAGTGATAATGGAACTGAATTCAAAAATCACATTTTGGAAGCATTCTGTAATGAAAAAGGAATTTCACAAAACTTCTCTTCACCTTGTACTCTTGAACAAAATGGTGTAGCAGAAAAAAGAAACAGAACCTTAATTGAAGCTACAAGGACTATGCTGAATAGTGCCTCCCTCCCTAAGCAGTTTTGGGGAGAAGCTGTCAATACTGCTTGCTACACTCAAAACAGATCAATAATTGTGAAAAGACATAGGAAAACAGCCTATGAGGTGTTCAGAGGAAGAGCACCAGATATCAGCTATTTTCATGTTTTTGGCTGTCCTGTACACATTCACAATCACAGAGATCACTTGGGAAAATTTGATGAAAAGGCAGATGATGGATTCTTTCTTGGGTATTCACCAGTGGCTAAAGCTTTTAGAGCTTTTAACATCAGAAGACAAGAAATGGAAGAAACATTTCATGTAACCTTTAGTGAAGACAATGAAGCAATCTCACAATTCAGCACAGAAGGTGATGCCATCAACTTTAACGAGGTCAGATCATTTCCTAATGATGAATTCAATGAATCAAGAATCTCAGATACTCTGTGTAATGCAAACACAGAGTACTTCCCTTATGTACCTGCTTTTAATCGCCTTTCCACAAATAATCATGTCTCACCAGAACAAATCATTATATCCTCACCACTAATTCCCACTGCATAAGAGGATTCTTCAATTTCTAATATTAAAGATGATGTTCCAACCCTGGAAGAGGCTGCTCATCCTGAATCAGTTACTATGGTTGAAGTAACTGATTTACAGGAAGATAACAGAGATGAACCATCAATTGATGTTCGATCCTTGCCTCAAATAAACCCACCCTCAACTAACTCTGTCAATGGTCCACCTATTTCTCAGGACAGATGGTCAAGAAATCAACACATAGAGCTAGTTAACATTATTGGTTAACCTCTGAGTGGTATCACAACCAGAAGCAAAATCAGAGATTCAGAAGCTGCCTCAACTCATGAATGCTTATATGTTAATTTTCTCTCAGAAATTGAACCCAAAAAGCTCATGGAATCTTTGGAAGAAGAAGGATGGGTTCTTGCCATGATAGAAGAGCTGAATCAATTTGAAAGGAACAAGGTATGGACTCTAGTTCCTAAGCCTTATGGTAAAACCATTATTGGGCTCAAATGAGTGTTCAGAAACAAGATGGATGAAGATGGAGTTGTGACTAAGAATAAGGCCAGGCTTATTGCTAAAGGGTACAGACAAGAAGAAGGTATAGATTATGATGAAACATTTGCACCAGTTGCAAGACTTGAAGCTATCAAAATCTTTCTTGCCTATGCATCATAGATGGGGTTTACAGTGTATCAAATGGATGTGAAAAGTGCATTTCTGAATAGGAAAATATCAGAGGAAGTTTATGTAGAACAGCCTCCTGGGTTTGAGAGCAGTGAGTTTCTAAACCATGTTTGCAAGTTGAACAAAGCTCTGTATGGGCTGAAACAAGCTCCCAAAGCCTGGTACGAAACTCTCTCAAAATTTTTAACTCAACATAAATTCATTAGAGGTACCATTGACAACACTCTATTTACTTATAAAACTCAGATTGATGTCATTATAGTACAAATATATGTGGATGATATCATTTTTGGGTCAACAAGTGTCAAACTCAGTAAACAATTTGCAAAATTAATGACCACAAAGTATGAGATGAGTATGATGGGTGAACTAACTTATTTTCTAGGTTTTCAAATTAAACAAGATATCAGAGGAATATCTATTTGTCAAGAGAAATATGTTAAAGATTTACTCAAGAAATATGATCTAGCTGATTGTGCTTCAGTGAAATGCCCTATGCTTCCCCCAAACAATTTGGGCCCTGATGAATCAGGGGTCACTGTTAATGAGACACAGTTTAGAGGCATGATAGGGCTACTGATGTATCTAATAGCTAGCAGACCAGATATCTAATTTTCCACATGTCTCTGTGCTAGGTACCAAGCTAACCCAAAGGAATCCCATCTTGTGGCTGTGAAAAGAATTTTCAGGTATCTCAAAGGAACACCAGGGTTAGGTCTCTGGTATCCAAAAGGATCAGGCTTTGATCTCAAAGCATACTCAGACTCAGACTATGCAGGATGCAACCTTAATAGAAAAAGTACCTCTGGGGTTATCAGATACTTGGTGGAAAGTTAGTATGTTGGAGTGCTAAGAAGCAGAGCTCTGTAGCAATGTCATCAGCTGAAGCTGAATATGTTGTTGTTGCTGGATGCTATGCTCAAGTAATCTGGATCAAAAGTCAGCTGGCTAACTATGAGGTTCTATATGACAAGGTGCCCATATTTTGTGATAATACAAGTGTCATTGCCATTTCAAACAATCCAGTGTTACACTCCAGGACAAAGCATATTGACATTAGGTATCATTTCATCAGAGACCACATTTTAAAAGGTGATATTGAGCTTCATTTTGTACCCACTGATTTACAACTAGCTGATATTTTTACAAAACCTCTGGTTGAGCCTAGCTTCACCAGACTGGTAGCTGAGTTAGGTATGCTCAATATCACATCAGAGGTATCTGATAAGAAAAAGGCTTTAAATGATGATCTGAAATGAATATTAAATGTTTGTTTGAACTTAAATGTAACTAATCTAGTCAGAAGACAAACATTCTCTATATTTAATTCATATTAAATGATAGCTGTCATACACTTTACCGAGAAAAAAGGAATTTTACTATGCAAAATGAGTTATGGGACCCATATCTGAGACAGTTATACCACTTGGCATTAAATGCGGAACTCAAAAGATTTATATTTTCAAAAATATAACTAACTTAGAGTGGTAAATATATATATAAACCCTCACCCTCTCACAAACACCTCACGTACACAAATCAAAACCCCAAATCCATAACTCGCATCATCTCTCACAATCAAAACCAACCTTTATAACCAAAAACCTAAATTTTCATCACCAACATGTCTTCCCAATCATCATCTCATCTTCACAACAAACAACACTCAAAGCACCATCAAACGTGCATTTTATGCACAAAGATGTAAACATCGCCTTCAACAATAGTGTTGCACTGTTAAATTCTAAATTTCCGATATACAAAGATCTTCTTCTTTTTCTTTCTAACAGTTGCATCTCAAAGGCTCTAACCATCCAACCCTCTGCCATGTATGCCGAATACCTCAAAGAATTTTGGTATTCCGCCAAAGTAGAAAACAACATCATCACTTTTTCACTCTCACATATTGAAAAACCCCTCTCATTCAATCGTGATCTCTTCTCATCCGTTATTAGGCTGGACTACACTATGGAATTTGCACCCTTACCTACACATGAAGAAGTTAAAGAGGGTTTGGGAACTTGAGGGTCTTACAGATGAGAAAGAGGACCAATATGACATCTGTTTCCTGGCTCAAAAACATCTCCAATCGAATATAAGATACTTATTTCTCACATGGAAAATACTCATAACCTATATTATCAAGTGTCTGGGAGGAAATCAAGGGTCACATGATCAGCTGAATGTTAATCAATAGATGATTTCATTTTCCTTGTGCTGGGATGTTAACATAGACATTGCAGGCATCATGTATAATGTTCTTATCGTAAAGTTAACCGCTGGTGGAAATAAGGGAAGGGAGAAGAACGTCTATTATGTCAGATACTGTCTTAATTTCATGGAAATATGCTTGGAAAAAAAAAAAAAATGACTACCTTAATGATGATCTCAACAATAAAACTCATTTTATCAGTTCATGATGCAATATTAAAGACTTCTAGGTATTGAGGTCCTTTAACATCTCATATGCGCAGGGTTGCCAGACTCCCTAAGAAGCCTCTGAACCTTCCCTATGAGGATGTAAACATTGAAGCCTCTGGTGACATGTCCTTGTCCGGGACCTCTGTGCACCCTGTTTCAGAGCCAAAAGCAAAAACCGACAAAAAGCGTAGGAAGAAGAAAACCCCATCTTCATCTGAACCAAGCGTTTTAAAAGATGTCGCTTAAACTCCCACTTCATAAGCCTCTGACTCTCAGCACGCTGAAGAAACAAAGGTCCCTGATGACAACACCAAACAGAGTTTAGAAGAAGCCTTCCAATGTCAAGCAGGAGGGACAGGGAAAAACCAGCCTCAAACCACTGATACCACAAAGGTACACAATATTTAAATATAAGGGGCACTGCAAGCAACCACACTCAAACTTCTTTAAGAGAGTGTAGTGAAGTTTAGGGCTACCCCTGACCCATTAGAGAGTCAGAGCCAGCACCATTATCCCCATATCTTCTGTTCACTTTGAGTCTGCACCAGAGAATGATATGTTAGGTTCATAACACCTAATGTTGACTCTGAAAACTCTAGACTTTGCCAAGACAGACCCATCTAGTGCATGAAAGTCAGACCTCTGTATGACCTGAACTTCACTCAGACTCAGAGGTCTCATAACCAATAAAAGAATCCTAAGGTCTTAGACCTTTGGGGGGGGGTATGGATAAACACACCCAGACCTCTTAAGGACAGCGAATGGTGATCCTTCCATACATTACAAACTCATAATGAAAGGAATCCCAAAAGTCTTAGACTTTTGAGGGGTCTGGATAATCACACCCAGACTTCTTAGGGACGGCAAATGGAGACCATCAACCTCATTACAAACTTACCTTTTTAATTAACAAACTTATGCAGGCACCAGATACTATTATTAGAGAGGATGAACATAATGATGATGAACTACATGATGATGATAAGTTTGTAGACTCTAGACTTCAATCTACTGGTGATATACCTCTGGAATCTCTTAATAAAGATACAGATGAAAGTCTCTATGATACTGAATCAGAGATTGTATTTGTCAAGTCCTTTCAAGCTACTCAGATCACTCAAACCAAGACTCACACTACAACAGATGCAGAAGACACTCTTATGGGCTCTAGACCCATGGACATGGACACTGAGTTTGATCTAGAGTCCATGCCAGATGATGACCTTCAATCCCTTTCAGGCTCTGAGACCCTAGTCTCTGGTGATTCACAACATGAAGTCTCTCAATCTAAGCACACCTCTTGGGAAAAGAATGCTTCTGCTGAATTTCTCAGTCTCTCAAGTCATCTGGATCATGTGTGCGAAGAAGTTATTCTCCTTTATTCTAAAGTTGAAGAAATGGAATCCTCGATCGCTCAAAAGGTCTTTGATGATATCAAGTGCTCTGTACCAGATCTCATCAGCCATTCTCTAAAATCTCAGCTACCTGGACTACTATCTAAGGCTTTAAAAGACTGTCTTCCTTAACTCCTTAAGGAGTCTTTGATGAACTTTGTCCCAAGTGTCACTGAATCAGTGGGGGAGGAGCAAGCACAATTAAATAAATGAGTGGTCAAACACATGAATCGACAACTCAACATTGCTCATAAAGCTCAAAGTCTACGGTTTGTCACTCTTCAAAAGGGATTAAGCAAAGTTCACAAGACAGAGATGGGGGAATCTATCTCTTTAAAAGTCAGCTTGGGTATGCAAGATGTCAAAACAGATCTAAACACTCAGACAAAGCAGCTTTCAAAATACTATTTGGATGTTCAGAATATGCATTCTTAGCTGTAAGAAGTCAAGCTACTCCTCGAAGCAGCAGTGATCGTGGATGATCATGCTGAAGGGGAGACGGATCAGAGGGATCAGAATGTAAACCCTGCAACCATTCAGGGGGAGCCTGAAAAACCTAAAGAAAATACTGCTATCCCTGATATCTCTCAAGAGAAGCCCAGGTCTGATAATGCAGAGGAGCAAAAGTCTGAAGAAACAGCTATACTTATTCATCAGACTACCAAAGCACCTGAAGACACCCACAGACTATGATGAGCTTGATAAATGGATCAGAATGTAAACCCTACAACCATTCAGGGGGATCCAGAAGAACCTAAAGAAAATACTGCTATCCCTGATATCTCTCAAGAGAAGCCCAAGTCTGATAATGCAGAGGAGCAAAACTCTGAAGAAAAAGCTATGGTTATTCATCAGACTACCAAAGCACCTGAAGACAACACAGACTATGATGAGCTTGACAAATAGTGTAACATTTCGTATGTTCAGGTCATTTGCTACGTCATCTATTTTAATAATTATATATATATATATATATATATATTTTTTTTTTCACACGCGTTTACTTTTAATTCTCATTATATAGTAAAATCGCGTAAGCTAAACATCAACAATTAACGTAAACGGACACCAAACGAATTAAAGTTTACGTCAAGCCTCCATTATCTTCATTATTATGAAAAGTAATAATTTAACTGTTCATTTAATTTTTTTCGGATACGTAAAGTGTATCGTTTCGCGATAAATTGCGTTTTAGGCACTCCGGAACACAAAAAACTTTCTACGCTTCAACAAAAATACCAACATTTATTACCCATACTTCTAAAGTGTGCTATATTATTATATTATCTCATGTTTTTCGAATTTTTTTAAGGCATGATTCAAGATATAAGGAAAGACTTCGCCATTTGTTCTTATAACATACCTTCTCATTAATACCTACACCATACTTTGTCTCTTTGACTCATTAACCCATACCTAAGACCAAAGACCATCCCTTGAACCTTAACATGTCCCCTTGACTTGTCCTACACCTTATATACTTGTATCCTCAAGAGAAGTCATACATGCTTAAGCACTTACCAAAAATCACAAAACCTCCCCTTTTTGGCTCCATCTAGCTCACGGCACAAACCAAGGCCCCAACATAATCCATACAAAATTTTATTCAACCCATATACACCTATACACATCCATTGTAAGACATTCTAAGATGATCCCAAGCATTGGCTAACCTTTTTCAAGTATTAATCAAGAAAAGTGAAACTAGGGTTTTAAAAATGGAAAGCTAGGGTTTTATATCTAAACAAGGGTTTAGATACTTTGGTTATCTTCTTGCTTCATAATAAGGTTTTCTAAAAAACCTTCAATGTCTTTTCTTTTTTTTTTTTTTTTTTTTTTTTTTATCATTTTTATATGGGATTACCATGTTCTTTATGGTCTATATCACCACTTAGGACTTTTAATATGTAAAGGTAGTTTTCGCTTATGATTATGAATTTAGGCAATTATTCTATGTCATTATGGTTATATAATCATGAAAAATGAATGTAAAAGTATGTTAACATATGGTTTAAGTATGAACAGTGTTTAGGTAATAAATTTGGGTTTTAATGGTTTACTTAAGAAAGTTATGATTAAAAGTATACCAAATGCCATATATGGGCTGTTTTAAGTTCGACCTCATATACAGTAGGTAATGACTTTTTATAAAAATAATATGCCTCATGATGATTCCAAAATGATAAGAAACTCGAAAAACCGATTTATAACGAAAAAGATACGTTAGTACGAGTTTTACGACGAGAAACTACGTTTTTAAAACTATTTTTTTAAAATTTTAATATTCATTACAGAAGTGTTATTTTTATACAACATCCAAAAATATGATATAAACTTTTAATTACGAGATCGGTACTCGAAAAGAATCGTTTAGAAACGGAGCTTTATAACGAATATAAAATACGCGTTTACGAGTTTAGATAACAAAAACTATAAAAATTAAGGTTAAGTCTGTTATGAACAGTAAAAGCACTAATTCTCATCAGAAAAAAACTAAAATTTTAAAAATGTTATATTTTGATAACTTGACTTAATACGAAGGCGTGGGACGTTAAAAAACGCGTTGAACGGATTAGAAATCGAGGAAGTTACGCCATTTTTACCAAAGTATACTTATAAAAATTTTTTCGTTATAATTATGTTTTCACTAAAACGAGTAGACGGTGATGTAGCTATATAGAATCATACGTTGTATTAGTTATCAAAGTACTATATTACTAGGGAGTTTCATAATGATGAGGCCTCTTCGGGGTGGTCGTATCGGCAACGATTCTTCAGTTGTGGATTTACGATTTAAGTTGTCCTTGGCACTCCTCAATTACAGTTCACTACACGGGACATTTAATTATGATAGCCCGAACGATAGTATGATGAGCTATATATTAATCAAAGTGTTTAGTACTTATACGACCTATATTGGATTAGGTTGCCTTCGGATTCCTTCCGTGGACGCCTTTTCTATTGTGTATACTTGTGGATTACCATTCACTAAGATGTGTTCATAGCCTTTTCTACAATTGTTTTAACAAAATATACGGGCGTGAATTTACATGCTTGTTTTACTATTGGACGCAGTGTTTTTCTAAAGTGTTGCTGATCCAGGTTTACTGCACTGATTATTAATGCCTAAGTTCCTTATTGCGTGAAGTCCCGTCTATTATTCTGAACCGTTAAATTGCTATTCTAGTGAGCGAGGGGTTGCTTGGTGTTATTGGATAGATCTACGGGCTAACAACCCCACTCTTACCTTGGGTCACTAGTTTGATCGGGTGCATTTAACATTGAGAGATGTTAGGGTGTTGGCAAGCATCCTATTTTCTGATTGGGGCACAAATCTAGTTAAGGCTTCGGTGTCATGAGCTTAGTGCAATAATAAATGTTTTGGACTTCTGAATGTGTTTCAGAGTCTACTATTACTTCGATCTTGTGGTCCACCCTTTTTACTGATAAACCTATGATTTCACTCAACCTTTGTGTTGACTTTTAGCATGTAATTTCAGGTCCTAGAGTATGATGGCGGATATCAATGAAGACGGATTCTGTGTTTTATCTAAAGTTTATTGCAACTTTTATTATCTTTAAAAACTTAAGTCATCTTTTGGTATTATGAAGCTTTGTTTAATTAAGAAGGTTTATGACTTTTAAAACTTATGGGACCTAATGTATGAACTCTGATATTTTGCTATGGCATCAAATGAAATCTTGTCTTAAACGTCCATTTATGGTCGTTTCCTATATCTTGATTGTTGTACTTTGAAGTAGCACCTCATTGTTACCATTCCGCTGCTACCTGATTTTGGGGGTGTTACAAAGAGCCTCTATCAAAGAAGTTTAAGATCATGACTCCCATACCAAATTTTCTAACACCAACACCTTTGTACTTAATTCCTCTCAGAGATACTTTTAAAGGCAAAGAAGTTGCCACTAAAGAACCTAACACTGAACTGATTACATACATGGAAGAAGGAGGATCAAATCTGAAGATGCCTAAGATAAAATCCTTCATCACTCCAGAAGGAACTCTATCTCAATAGGAATTCACCAAATAAATAATGGAAATAAAGAGATGGAATGATCTTAAAGAACAAGAGAAGAAGTCAGAGGAAGAGTTAAAGAAATTGCTGAATCTAGAGACCTTCAAAGCTCAAGCTCTGAAATGGGAAGAGCATGAGAATAAGAAATCAAAGATGCTAAATAAATTCACAACATGCATCTCTAAAAGAACAAATCCTCTGCCAATCACCAAGATAAGCTACATCATAAATTCACAAAAGGTGCCAATAATAAGGATCACCAGAGACAATGATCCCCTAAACCTGACAGTTGATAAGTGCTTAATTACACATATCTTTTACCTCTAAAAACGAGCTTAAATGACTAAAAACAGACAAAAACTGCCAAATATATGTTTGTTTTGCATTTGTATTGTGCAGGAAGTGGATATCATCAAAAAGACAGAAAACCAAGCCAAAATGACAAAACTGAGCATGGAATGGAAAAGACTGTGCAAAATCAGGGCCGGGAAAGCCCAATAGTATATTTATGAAGACTGTGAAGACCAAATGGGCCCTCAATCAATTACAACAGCCCATTTGTGTGCAATTGACAAAGACTGTGAAGACTTTGAAGGCCCAATCCTAGCCCAGTTACAGCCAATCTCAGCCATTGTACACACAAAACCCACTCCATAACCTTACTGGGCCTTAAAAAGCCCAATAACCAAACCTAACCCTTATTGGGCCCAGACACACTCAATTGGGCCCAATACAAGCCCAATAGCCCAAAACATCTTTTTTATAAAACTCAAGGACCAAAAATGTAAATTTTAAAAACTTGTTTTATAATTAAAAATGAAAAAAATAAAGAAAAGGGGCCAAAAATGCCAAGTTTTAAAAGTTATTTTATAAGGAAAATGGTTTAATAAAACACAAGGACTGTTTTTGCAAATTTTCAAACTTCTTTTAGTTATAAAACAGCAGGGACCATTCTTGCAATTTGCCAAACTCCTTTTTAATTTTAGTTATAAACCACAAGGGCCTAAACTGCCACTTTCCAAACCTTTTTATAACTAAAAACGGGCCAAAACAAAATGAAAAGAGAAGGAAAGATGGGGGGGCATTCTTGCCTCTTCCCCATTCTTTCCTTTTAAACCCTGCAACCCACCCCTGCCATAACCCACTCCCGCCAAAACCATACCACCCCAATTTCCCACGGTTTTTGGCCAAAACCACCTCTCCAGCTCACCCCTACTCATTCCCACCTTACCCTGCCCCTATAACTCTCTCCCTGGCACAAACACTCAACCCCGAAGTCCCCATCCATGGCTGAGATTGAAGAGAAGCCAATAGAGGGCTAGGATTAAGTGTGAGGCTTCCTACTCTCACAACAAACTCGTCCCAAGTCTTTTGGACCAGTATAAAAGAGCCAAGACCAAGCCGAAGCATACACACTTTTTTTTTAAAGTTTTTAGCTTAATTTTAATTCTAAATCTTTCTTTTAAGCATTTAAAGTGTAATTCAGTCATTTAAAAGTTTTATGTTGTAATACTTTCAATTTAATAAAAGTTAAGAGTTTTCTTTGAAATATTGCATTTGCTAAAAATTTAAAGCTTCATATTAACTGTTTAAACCTGTTAAACTTGCATAAGAATGTCTTAAAGTGATTAAACCTAACTTGTAATCACTTATCTCAGCTTTCCTTTCACTAAAATCAGTTAAAAAAACGTTTTTTATATATTTAAGGGGGTGTTTGGTTTAGCATGAAAATGGGTCATATGGGGTTGTGCATGGGTCAAGCTCACTCAGCCAACTTTGGCTGAGTGTGTGGGTTTCATTAGGCCATTTTAATCACTATCTTTAGTTTAAAAATAAGTTTTTATGTTTTTTTTTGGTTTCTGTCAAAATTTCAATAAGCTAACTTGAGCTTAAGTGCTCAAGCTGCATAAGCAGCTTAAGCACACTTTTGTTGTGCTCTTTGTTGTGTTTCTAGCCAAATAAACCAACCTTGTTGCTGTCCCTTTGGTTTGACCAAGTGTAAGTCAAAATTTGGCTTTGCAATCTCTTTGAAAACCCTCATTTTTAAGCCCCAAATTCAGCATGTTCAAGTTGTCCTTATTAGCTTAAATTCTGAAAATAAGCTCAACTATAGCCCCTTTTAATCTGTTTGTGTTTAGTTTTGACTAAAAAGCTTTTAAGAGCTTATTGCATAAGCTCAAAAAGCCCTTAAGCTCACTGTTGACCCTCCCCTGGTGCTGAGCACTAAATCTCAGCCCCTTGTTTAGCTTATTTAGGTATTAAACCTTAGGATCTTTTAGCTTTTATTAATAGCTTATTAGTTGTTCTTTAATCCCCCACAATCTTGTAGCTTATTTCCCCCTCTAGTATAGCTTATTTAGGCCTTAAAGTCACCATTTTTCTGTTTTCTTTTAAAAAACTGTTAATATAGCCAAAGTACTGCCCAGCTTATTTTAGGGCTTATTCTAGGAAACATAGCTTATTTAGGATTCCCCTTTCCCTAGCAGCCTATTTCCCTTAGTTTTATAGCTTATTGTGCCTTTAAACCCCAAAAAGAAAGAAAAATAAGCCCATAAGCTTATTTAAGCTTTTGCAGCCCCAAAAGCTCACATTTTTGGCTTATTCTTTGAGATTCAGCTTATGTGCCTTTTATGAAAAATGCTCCCCTTAAGCCCCTGAACAAGTTTGCTTCTTTGGCTTTTTGCTAATAAGCAACTTGGACCCACTTTGTAATCGGGGTCCTTCTCAGGGACCAATTGTGTAATTTCCTCTTTTATGGTTACCTTTGTTAGTCCCTGTGGTTAGTTAGCCTGTTACCCTGTTAGTCCTTGTGTCCTTTTCACTGTTAGTCCTTATAGTTAACCACAGTTAGTTTATTTAATTTAATTAATATAAATTAGGTTTAAAATTAATTAGTTTAATTACTCTTAATATAAACAGTAACTTTTGGGCATTTTTATATTTTTAGAATTGTTAACTTTTTCTTTATTTAATTTTATTTTTTTCAGAATTTTTATAACTTTTATTTTTTGTCTTTTTCTATTTTCTTAAGTTTAATTAGTTTTTAATCTTTAAAAATTTATAAAAAATCCAAAAATTAATAAAAAAATATTTTTCTTTTTTATAAAATTTTCTTTTGTCATTTAGTGTCTAGGAAAAATATAAAATTTAGTATAGGCTTAATTTTTCTTAAATTTCAGTTTTAGACCCGTTTTACCGGGTGCGTTTTACCGTTTCTTTTCGTTTTACATTCAAACGACCTCCGTTTTAGTTCTAGTTTTCTTTATTTTTCAAATTAAGTTAATTAGAATTTAATTTTGATTTTTAATTTAATTTAGCATTTATTTTCTTAATTTTTAGTATTTAGGTTTCCCGATACCTTATTCTGTTCCCCGTATTTAATTTAGATTTAATTTTAGGATTTCCCTATAACTAATTTTGTTTCCCGTAGTTTTTAAGATCCCCATTTCCTTTGCTTGTTTTCCCGTAGATTAAATTAAGTTTTATTTAATTAATTTTAGTTATAATTATATCAGTGTTTCCATCATTCAATTTCTCATCAAACCAGGATAAATTTCAATTGCAGCCTCGTTGGGACATACGACCCGGGAATATCTCTTCCGGAATCTTTTTATAATTGATTCTTACTTGTGTATATATATTTAATCTCTTTGTGTAGATTTTGACCTTTTGCCTTGGTCAAGGGCATTTGGTTGAGACTTGCATTTGAGTTGTATTTTATATATATACTATCAATCGAACCAATTTTTGGCGCCGCTGCCGGGGAGGCATTTGCTACGATTTCTATCCAACTTTGATCTAAACTTATCTTATTATTATAGGCACTTCAGCAATAGATTACATATAAATGAGTCAACCCGGTTAATGTTAACATGAACTAAACACTTTATTTTCAACTGCCTAATATTGTTTATTTCTTTCTCATGTTGGCAGGCCCTGATGACCTATTCTCTTTGAATAACGGCCGTCTCACAACGTCATTCTTGGATTCTCTCCCAACAGCAACCGGGGAAAATGTTCAAAAAGCAATGTCTTGCATTTTGGTACATGGTTCATGTTAAATCTGTACACTTAGACGTTGCTTACTGAATTTTGGAACATGCTTTATGTCTGGACACTTACATATGCTTTTGTAACTCACTTAACTTATTGATTCTATATGTTTCATTTTACTTCTGTTAAGCGAAACACAAGCGAGATTCCTCTTGACTCAACGACGTTTAGCCCCATGCTCTGCGGCGAAACGCGGGCTAAAAACCTTGTTTAAATAGAAAGACAAGCTATGCAACAAAAGTTATTATGATCCTACATTTGGGCTTATTGTGTTTCGAACCGTTTAAACCTTTAGCTGTGTTTACAAACTTTTGGATGAAATCCATAATGGTTTTTGAGTCGGGTTTTTTTAACCCGTTTACCCTCCCACTCTCACATCCTCTCACATTCCCACTCTCCACACACAGTTCTCCTTCCCCCACTCTCATCCCCATCCATCAACCTTATTTTATTATAAAACTCGAGTCAGTGGATTATACGTGTCCTCCTTTTCTCCACCAGATCATAACTCATCACTTTTCTCCAACTGGTCATCATCACACACACACACAACAAACGTGAGCCTAAAAAATGCACTCCCTCAAAAGAAAATATGAAATTAAGGGTGTTCTTTTTATATGGATTCGTGTTTATTTCTTTGTAATTGCATTGATATGAATTAAGGTGTTCTTTTTATGATGGATTGTGTTATTTGATTTGTTAATTGCATGTGTTGATGTTGTGTTTGTTTGTTTTAGATGAGCAGCAATCCTTGGCTATGTGGTTTCATTGGTTTTTTGTGGATGATTTCGGCGGCTGATGATGTGGTTTGAGTTCGGATCATGGGTGAAATAAACAATCTAGAAACATAAAGGAAGGTAAATTTTAAGGGTTAATGTTTTATTTTAGGTTTTTTGTTAATTTTGTGCTTTTTGGTAAATTTTTAGGGATTATGGATTCCCCATCTTATTATTTATGTTGGTTTTATAAGGGGGTTTTTAGCGGCTGACGAGGTGGTTTGAGTTCGGATCATGGTGATAAACCAAATCTCAAGAAACATGCAAGGGAAGGTAAATTTAGGGTTTGTTTTAATTTAGGTTTTTTTGTTAATTTTGTGCTTTGTAAATTTTAGGGTTTATGTGATTCCTCTTATTAGTTATGTTGTTTTATTAAGTGGGTTTTTTAGCGCTGACATGTGTTTGAGTTCGAATCATGGGTGATAAACAAATCTCAAACATAAAGGAAGGTAAATTTAGGTTTATGTTTAAATTTAGTTTGTTTGTTAATTTTTGTGCTTTTGTAAATTTTAGGGGTTTATGGATTCCCTCTGTATAGTTATGTTGTTTTATTAAGGGTTTTTTTTTAGTCGGCTGAACGATGTGTTGAGTTCGGAACATGGGTGATAAACAATCTCAGAACATAAGGAAGTTAAATTTAGGTTATGTTTTAATTTAGGTTTTTGTTAATTTTGTGCATTTTTAAATTTTAGGGTTTATGGGATCCCTCTTATTAGTTTGTTTTTTTATTAAGGGTTTTTTAGCGGCTGACAGATGTGGTTGAGTTCGGATCATGGGTGATAAACATATCCAGAAAACATCAAGGAAGTTAAATTTAGGTATGTTTTTAATTTAGGTTTGCTTGTTAATTTTATGTGCTTTTGTAAATTTTAGGTTTTATGGGATTCCCTCTTATAGTTAATGTTTTTTATAAGGGTTTTTAGCGGCTACGATGTGGTTTGGAAGCTCGATTCAGGGGGATAAAGAAAAAAGGTGTAAAAAAAAAAAATCTCAGAACATAAAGGAAGGTAAATTTAGGGTTATGTCTTAATTTTAGGTTTTTGTTAAATTGTTGTGCTTTTGTAAATTTTAGGGTTTAGGGATTCCCTCTTATTAGTTATGTTCGTTTTTTATTAAGGGGTTTTAGCGCTGACGATGTGGTTTGAGTTCCGGATCATGGTGAAAACAAATCTCAGAAACAAAAAGGAAGGTAGAGTTTAGGTTATAGTTTTAATTTAGGTTTTGTTGATAATTTTGTGCGTTTTGTAAATTTTAGGGGTTTATGGATCCCTCTTATTAGTTATGTTGTTTTATTAAGGGGTTTTTAGCGGCTGACGATGTGGTTTGAGTTCGGATCATGGGTGATAAACAAATCTCAGAAACATAAAGGAAGGTAAATTTAGGGTTATGTTTTAATTTAGGTTTGTTGTTAATTTTGTGCTTTTGTAAATTTTAGGGGTTTATGGGATTCCCTCTTATTAGTTATGTTGTTTTATTAAGGGGTTTTTAGCGGCTGACGATGTGGTTTGAGTTCGGATCATGGGTGATAAACAAATCTCAGAAACATAAAGGAAGGTAAATTTGGAGTTAATGTTTTAATTTAGTTTGTTGTTAATTTTGTGCTTTTGTAAATTTGAGGGTTTATGGATTCCTCTTATTAGTTATGTTTTTGATAAGGGGTTTTAGCGGCTGACGAATGGTTTGAGTTCGGATCATGGGTGTAAACAAATCTCAGAAACATAAAGAAGGTAAATTTAGGTTATGTTATTTAATTTAGTTTTTTGTATAATTTTGTGCTTTTATAAATTTAGGGGTTTATGGGATTCCTCTATAGTTATGTTTGTTTTATAGAGTGGTTTTTAGCGGCTGACGATGTGGTTTGAGTTCGGATCATGGGTGATAAACAAATCTCAGAAACATAATGGAAGGTAAATTTAGGGTTATGTTTTAATTTAGGTTTTTTGTTAATTTTGTTCTTTTGTAAAATTTAGGGGTTTATGGGATTCCCTCTTATTAGTTATGTTGTTTTATTAAGGGGTTTTTAGCGGCTGACGGGTGTTTGAGGTCATCATGGTGATAAACCAAATCCAGAAACATTAAAGAAGTAAATTTAGGGTTATGTTTTAATTTAGGTTTTTTGTTAATTTTGTGCTTTTTTAAATTTTAGGGGTTTATGGGATTCCCTCTTATTAGTTATGTTGTTTTATTAAGGGGTGTTTGCATTGGCTTATTTTCCCAGCTTATTTTGGGCTTATGGGGTTGGTTTGTAGTGTATGTATTACTGAAAAGCAGTTACCTTAATAACTTACCCAAAAAGAACACTATTGAAATGGCAGGTGTTTGGCATGGTACAGTACTCGCAGACCTGAGCCTTATTTATCATTTTTCATACTGACTATGGTAACAAAAGAATCCAGGATAAATAATCTTATCCGCTTATCTTGAAGGATATATTTCACAGGTATGCATTTTATTATACAAATATACAAAAGGTGGGATGTTGTTGTTTAGGCGCGGGTCAACCCGGTACCGACCCAGTACGATACAAAATAAAAGTTGTGTTGTTTGGTGATTGTTACCTTTGCTGGCTCTTTTAACTTATGAGCTTATTGTATATTGAAAGTGGGAATTGATCATGGTACATGAGCCGCGTCGAATAAGCTCATAAGCTGCTAAATGATCAGATTGTAAAGTAAGGGGGTGTTTGTTTCCGCTTATATAGACGGCTTACGGCTTATTAGTTTAAAATTAAGCTATAAAAGTAAGCTTATCAAACATAAGTTTAAAATCAAGTAAAGCCTAAGCAGGCCTCAACATAAGCCGAAACAAGCACCCCTGTCTAATTTATATTGCTGATGTATGTGGGTGGACATGAGATAATAACACAGCTATTTTAGCTCCTAGAAAGACAAATTGTTCAATTTGTTTGGCGGCCAGATTAAATGGTGCGATTTGTTCCTAAAAATTCTACTTAAGAGATGAGCTTCCTAGTGTATCGGTTGTTAGACGTTGTTTGATACTCGAAGTGGATTCGGTAAAGATGATATTCTTCGTACCTTGGCGTGACGACCTATTGCGGTTGCAGCCATGGCGAGTGTATCCTCTTTATTCGTTTTCTTTGATTGTCAGAGCCACAAGATACCTGGCTGTCTCTTTACAAAGCGATGATGAGAACTGTTTGTTTTAATTGTGCGTGGTATTATTGGACGCCCCCTCTTAGGCAAGCGATCATATTCCAGATTGTGGTCGCGGTCATGGCAGGTGTTTGGCACGATACAGTATTCGTGGACTTGAGCTTTATCTATCACTGTTTCAATATGTGCATACGTGAGCCTTATTTATCATTTTTCATACCGACTGTGGTAACAAAAGAATCCAGGATAAGTGATCTTATCAGCTCATCTTGAAGGATATATATCTCAGGTATGCATTTTATTCCAATAACATATTTAATAGATGTAAGTGCAGGTAAATATGATCCTTAGTTGAAATATTTAAAGGCGTGACTACTTCAGAACTTGCTAAACGGTGTGCACATTGCATAATGTTCTTCTGAATCTCGACGAAAAAGTTGGATTAGAATTCAACCCGCAAGGATTTGATTTTGCAGAGCTAATTGCAATGGTATCCATTCTTTCTGTTTTCTATCTTTTCTAAGTTATTATAGTGTAGCATTGTAACACACACAAATCAATAATGGCTATGTAACATAGACATTATTAGAAAAGATAGAAAACATAAAGCATAATGTATAAGCAATTAAGCAGTTTTCAATAACATAGACATTTGGTAACATTGATTTGTAAGCATAATCTATAAGCATAATCTAATAATATATGTGTTACATATGCCTTTGCTAACCCAATGTGGTTGGAGGAGATACAAAATCCCTCGACCTTTGTTCTGAATTCTAAGACAAACAGGGTACAACCCCTTTTTTTAGTTTGTATGTTTACGGTAACTTTGAATAAAAGTATTAACATAAATATCTAAAAGATAATTGAAGTGTTCTGTAATATGGTGCGTAGCCACCACTAGCATATATATTTTTGAACGTGGTTTTCCTAGGCAAACGTGGTGTTAATTAAAGTATAAACCAAACTTTGAAAATGCCCATTTGTTAGTTTGCATGCTTATAAAATGACAGTTTTTCCATGTTTATAATTATATTGCGCAGAGAGTGTTTTAGAAACCAGTGAGTATGTATCGTCAGGGTCCAACAGTAATTGTCACATACTTATTCCAGTCTATAGTTTTGTTGGTCAAATGTTGCTAAAGTTTATATCTCATGTTATTTATTACTTGGATGCTATGGCGCACAGGTAAATTCCATACACTGTATTACCCACTTCTGGTAGAGGAAGGTTCGAAGCTCCATCTACAGCTAATGGTAAACCAGTCTCCCCTTCAGCGATGAAGATGGATTTACTGTAAGATATCTTTGTTTAGCCTTTTCTTGATCCCATACGAAGTACTCGACCACATACACTCTGATACTATAGAAATGCATACTTTTTAAAAAGGCATGGTCTCCCAACCTAAGCTCTATTAGTGCGGCATGGTACATTTTGCGATGTGAGATCTGCACTTCATGAAAAAAAAAAAAAATAAATTGAATGATATTATGGCTATTGATTACCAAACAACATCTATGAAGATTCCCCCGACTAATATATCCAAACTTTATTATACAATACATAATCTATTTATCCAAAACCTAAATTTTTATAGACTTTTTCACCAAAGCAAGGATTGTCTTTTTTAGTTTTTCTCTATCATAGCATACTTTTAACATTGTTGTTCTTTGCAGAACTCTTGCAGAATTTGAAACCTCCCAGGTTTGTTTAATTAAAAATTTTTAAAATAAAAAAAAAAAAAAAATGTTAAATATTAAAAAAAAGTACCGGTGACACTCCAAAGAAGGAATAGGTTTAAATCATCCTATATTGCATATGGAAGATGCTATTGAAGAGTTGTTTGATAAAGTTTAGTTTTAAGTCGTCCTTTAATACATATGTAACTTATTATATGACATCTGAGATTTGCAAGGTGCTACAAGGATTCTGTAACATCTTTTGATGTAACCTGTTATTGTTGTAAATCACTTATATTGAATGTTACATTTCATAATTGGTTTGATGGTATTTGTATCATGTGTGGCTTATTTTCACGGCCGAATTCTGCTATTGTAACAGAGCACGTCAAAGCCTGCGCCTCGCAGCGAAGCGCGGGCAAACCCACTCGTTAGTACAAAATTTGCGATTTACTCTTGTGTTAATTGTTAACCATCTTGCACGCAAACGGTTTTAAGTTTCTCATAAGTTTCTCATAAACACAACGTTGACTGTCCATAATAAAGGAAAATTAGCTAACTAATATTCTATTAACTTTGAGTATTCATCAATATACATTATCCTGAGAAGGTAATTTGTCATCCAAACGGAGAGCTTCATTCGTAGAATTATTTTGAAATAGTAATTTGCTATCCAACCCAGGAGTAACATTAGTGGAATTATTTTGAGATAGTAATTTGCCATCCAACCCGAGAGCTTCACCCACAAAATCACGTTGAGATAGTAATTTGACATCCAACCTAGGAGCTTCATTACCGGAGTTATTTTGAACCCGAGAGATGCATTGGTACAAATACTTTGGGACACCAATTTTCCACCTAGCCTGAGAGCTTCTTTAGCAAGAGTATTTTGAAAAGGCAATTTGTCATCCAACACAATAGCTTCATGAACACCAGAAAGTTGGATATTTAGGTCGTAACTCAAATCGAATCCAGTTCGTTCACTGGTTCCCTCCTAAGCCAAAGTGATCAGTTGAAGTGACAGCAACCTGATTAGCCAAAGTGAAAGCAGCCTGATCAGCCAAAGTGACTGTCACACACTGATGTGCAGTACTTGGTGGCACCCGTGTAGCGGCAGTCGCTCTTATCGAACCAACATGATGGGTATTATTAACAATGAACAATTATAAGGTTGCTAGAGTTGAACCCGTGCCTGAGTACTTATTAGAAGCTAAAGCGTTTCTTTTTCTTTAGTTATCTTATGCCCCCAAAAGAATCCATAGCAATAAGAGCAACATACTTTCACGCAACTTGCTCTAACAAACCTGAAGTTGCAACTGGACCTGTAAGAAAGTATAACCAAATTAACCCATTATAAATAGTAATATCACAAAGTAGGATTTAAATCATTATTATTCTTTCAATTGCACCTACAATGTGCCAATCCTGTACAACTTTTTCAATTGCATCAACCATTTAAAACCAAAATAAGCAAAATGAAGATAAATCCAAACATACCATAAGATCAGTTGCCTTGCCAAACACACCATTTATCTACCTGTTGCTGTCATTTTTTACACATGCATTTGAAATTCGCCAAAAATGAAATATGTCCAAACTGAAATATGTCACAATTTATGTGTACGTTACTAAATTAAAGAAAACATATAAACCATATAATGTATTCCAGATTTTATGTAATAAAGACGTTTGACACTTGTATATTACATATTTGTAGAAAATCTAACTTAACACAATTAATACATATCGTAAATAGCATTGAACACATACCCTTCAAGACGATTTGGTAAACAACACAAAAATAGCATTGAATACATACGCAAAGTTTGAATACAACCATTATTATCTCAGTTAAGGCATTCTTAGTGTTAAAAGACTTAAAACACGACAACAATATGATATTAGAATGTACTATTACCTATAGTTTGGAATTCTCTATGGGTCGTGGTCTTTGCATTGTGGAACTGGCGATTCTTCAATCAATTCTAGATTGCAAGTTGAGCATCTCTTATAATACCATGGCTTCGTTGTGTTAATTTTAAACATGACTGCTGCAGTCGTAAATCGGATACGCTGCAGGGAATAGTCTACAGTTAGTGACGTAAGTTTCTGGAAATGGTTAACGTAAGGAAAAAAAAATTACCTGGTAATTTTGGGGATTCACTTCTAATAGAGTAGCCAGTGAGAAACTGTTTATTTTTTCTCTTGTTATGCGTGTTCATATTTCTGCGTCCGAAAATCAAGGATTGGTACTGGTTCAAACCTAGTACACTAAATTATCTCCTGACTGAGTTCAATTGGATCTTTGGGTTACAGCCTGCAAAGAAGAGTTTTGATTTACGTTTACTCAAGAATTGCTTAAAAATATATTATCAGAAAAAGAAGAAACCATAGTGTATAAAATGGTGATAATAACAGCATCACCAAATTTCACATAAATGTATTTCTCATCATAAAGCAACATATAGGAACTCCAACCGCATCTTCAAAGGACTACCGATCATCCTTTTCGAAATGACATAATCTTATCCAAGAATTCCTGCAATAGACATATATCCTACACGTGCGTATAGAAAATAAGTAAATCCAAAAACGTGTTACTTGTGAAAGCAAACCCGAGTCTTGCCGCGCTACATCTTTGGCATCAATAAAGAAGGAACCATCCTGAAACTATACGCACTTTCATAATACTGGTCATCATATATCTGAATCTACGAAAATGGCTAAATCAGTAATTACTTTGATACATGATTTTAGCTTAATCAAATTAGAAGCATTATAATTAAATTCAAACTTTGTCATACCCTAAATCCTTTTATAAAATTGAGATACAAAAATAATTAGACATCTTAATTTAATGACTTCATAAAATCAAGAACGATGCTTAAATTCTTTGACAAAACCAAAACATCTTTGAATAATTTGGAATTTCCGGTTCAGCCTATGATGCCATCAAAAAATCATTCTATGTTATCATTAAGACCTAATTGTACTAAATCCTATATCCCACATCAAATTGTGGCATATCCCGTTAGCCAAGTTTGTTTTTGACATCACTAACTTTCATACAGAATAAAAATAGAACAATTATTGGGAAAAAAAGTATGTACCTTGATAGCTAATGCTTTGTCAAATCTTTATGTGGCATTATAAGGACCCCCAAAGTTTAGTTGCGCCTGCCAAGTGTAACCCAGGCCTGCACAAACAAATAGTGGACATCAAAGTAAAATGTTTAAACTGCAAGAACGCGACGTAACACAATGAAAATACAAACCATCATATTGTTTGATCACTTTTCATCTATTATTTTCCTACATTTTACCTTAGAAACAGTCACACAAACCAACTTATTGCCAATTAACTTTCAGTAGCAAGCTTGTTAAAATCAGTGGGCTGTAGATGATGGGTTGACAATTAGCTAAAACAATGGGAATCAAGCATACGTTGGTCTAAACATAAACAAACACCCCTAATACAACAAAACTTTTACCCGCATAGTAAAATCAATAAACCCTAAAAAAACTTAAAACTGTGAATTTGAGTGTGTAGACATTTCATCAAACATGTGATATGCACAACAAATTTTTTCATAGGCAAAAAAAATATCCAAACTAAAAATCAATTGAAGTCTCATATTAGATTAAGTTCTTACATTGGGATAAATGAAAGCGAGATCTAAAGTTATTAATTTCGCGATCATCGTCTTGATAATTCATAAGCATATTCATGTACTGCAAAAAGAAAAACAAATTAGAATTGATTTAAATTTCATCATACAAAACATTACATTTGAAAACACTATATGGTCCTAGAAAACCTAATCACATAAAAGTAACCCAGAAAGTGTTTTGATTACAATACCTCTATTTAGGGGTGAGCATACGGGACCGGAGACCGGACCGGAAAACCGGACCGAACGTATTTCGGTCCGGGGTTTTCATTACTTTCGGTCTCGGTCCGGCTCGGTCCGACCAAAAACCCGACGATTATGCCGTGTAGGACTGGACCGGACCGAAGACCGTCCCGTCCCGGACCGACCCGGACCGGACCGTACCATTTCGGTCCGGTCCTCGGTCCGGCATTATGGACCAACTCGGTCCTCGGTCCGGTCCGGTCTTGACCGGTCCGGTCCGGTCCTAGGACCGTGCTCACCCCTACCTCTATTTCATCTTCAAAAATCAAAATCATCGATCCATTAAGGTGCGATTATTAGTTCCTGTATTTCATCACTGATACTTCCAAAGCTGCTACTTCCAACACTGCTACTTCCAAAGTTTGGAGATTTTTGGTAACCCATTTTCAATCTTTTTTGAGAAAACTTGCTCATTTTTTATGCTTAATCGTGATGTGTGATGATGAATGTGAGAAAGGGGTTTTAAAATAAAAATGTGATAAAATTGAAATAGATATTATGGTTTTCAAATAACCCATAATTTTAGGCAGATAATCAAATCATATCAAAAAAAAGTCAAAGCTTGATTTGTTGAAGATTATGCGTTTCAAAAATTAAATCACCTCAAAAATTAACACAGTTATGAGGTTTTTGAATATGTGATGTAAATTAGGAAACGCGCCTATTAATTGTGTGAATAGTTTCTTAAAACTAAAAATGCAAACTGGGAATCTTAAAACGTGACCTAAAAACTAGCTAAGGCAAATATTAACCCTAAAAATTCAAATTTGGTTTCTAAACCTCTAAAATGACAAAAGAATTTTTTTTTAAAAAGATTTATATTTTTTTGACTTTTTTATAATTTTTTTATGAATTAAAAACCTATTTAATCAATTCAAAATCCTAGAAAATAACAAATTAATACCTAAAAACTCCAAAAAATGATTTTCTACTTTAGAAAAGTCTAAAATGTGATAAAAACTCAGAAAAATATTTTTCACTACTTTTTATAATTAAAAACTAATTTCTAAATTTAAATTAAAAAGCTAAAAATGAAATTTAAAATCTAAAAAATCTAAAAATGAATTTAAACTTTGTAAACCTAAAACTATTTATTCTAAATCTAAAAACTATTTTTTTATATTTTTCTGATTAATTAAACTATTTTTAAATGGTTTTCTAAATTTTTAAACTTCGAAAAATAAAGAAAAATAACAAATTAAGTTGGAAAAATCTAAAAAAATGCAGGAAAGTCCTAAATGTTGTAAAGTTCCTAGGAAAAATAAGCTGGTTAAGCCAGCTTATCGAATAAGCTAAGAAAAAGCTAGCTTTATAAAAGAAAAAGAGCTCAAAACGTGTATAAATATATAGATAATGCAAGGGCTAACGGAAAAGACCCAAGGGCGCTAGTGGTGTGAAGTGTTGTGTTAAAACGTTGGGTAGAGGTTGGTTGAGGTCAGGGGTTCGAGCCCTGCTCACCCCTGACTTCCCAACTTCCCCAATGTTTTTTTAAAAGCCATTTTTTTACAACTTTTAAAGGACATAAAAATAAGCAACTTTTACAAAACCACCTTTTTTATAAACTAAAAATAAGCACTAAAAGGGACAGAATAAAGTTTTTTACACTAAGCCTTAAAACACTAAACTGTTAAGCTATTTTAAGCACTAATAAGCAAAGAAAACTCAAAATAAGCTAAGACAGGTAATAAGCTATACTTAATAAGCAATTTTGAACAAAAATAAGCAATTAAGATAAGCTAGAATGACAAATTCACTAAAAAGCTATAAAACTTAAAAAATTAATCTAAAAGGCAAATAAGCTCAAATAAGCTCTAAACTAAAGGAAATAAGCTAAAATGGATTTAAACTAACCTAATAAGCTATACTAAACCTAAATTAAGCAAATGCAATACGCAAATAAGCGTAAATAAGCAAATGAGCTTTTTGGCCAAACTGTTAAGCAAATAGCCAAAATGGGACTTTTCTAGCTTAAAAATAAGCTAGCAAACAGATCCTTATGGCTTAGTGGCTTATACCACTAAAAAGCTTGGCCAAAAAGCTACTTAAATCAACAATCAAAAAGCAGTTTGAAATTCAAATAAGCCCTTAAAAAGCTTAATGAAAAAGCTATTTCACACAGATTCAACACTTAGAAAATTTTTGCAATCTTCACAAAACACTACTTTTGAGCTTAAAAATAAGCAAACAAATAGAACCTTATGAACTTAAGACCTACAAACAGATTGAATTTGGACCTCAAAGAGCTTATATCAACAATCAAAAGAGAGTTTGAAATTCACAATAAGCCATAGAAAGCAAATGAAAAAGCAATTTCTCAAATTTTTCAACACTTAAGTTAAATTTGACAGAATTGGTAAAACTTAAAACAAGAAATACAGGCTTAATGACTTGATTCCACACTTGTTTTAACACATGCATAAACACAAAAACATCACAAAATCTCAATAAGCAAAAACCAAATCATATAAACTTATTTTTCCAACAAAATTCTAACAGATTCAAACAACTACTTATTTAAACTAGGATTTTGGAATTTAACTCTTAAAAACTTCTAAATACTAGATTTTATGGTGAGTTTAAGTTAAACTAAAGTGACCCAAGAGGCTAAACTTATTTTGACCCATTTTGACAAGTAAAAACAGTTAAACCAAACACCCCTTTAAATCCTGATTTGGTATTTTTAACTAGATAGAAGCTATTTAAGCCAAAACTTTATAAAGACCAAATGATTAACAAGACTAATAAACAATATTAAGCATATTTAAACAACTAATAAGCAATCAAATAAGCTAAAACAGATTGTGCTAATTTATAAGCTATAGTGACAGATTATAAGAAAACTCAAACAAATGATCCCTAAACTATAAAACAACCATAATAAGCACTAAACATTATAAGCAAACATAAATAAGCAGAAATAAGCAATAATAAGCAATGCTACAGTAAAATGCAAGAAAATGAAGAAAATAGAACTTACAAAAGCCCTTGCTTAAACAGGGCAAACAAGCTTATAAATAAGCTAATCTACAAGCTCTAGCTTGTCAAAAGACAAGCTAGTATTGTCCATAAGCCCAACCAAGTTTGGCTTATCATCCATTAAGCTGTGGTATTTGAGGAGTGGATTTTTTTGGTTTTTTTTTGTAAAATTTTCTTAAGTATTTTATATTTAAGTGAAAACAGATTGCTTATATATTTTTATAAGAGCTTATAAAAGGCTTTTAACAAATGAAAAACAGGAATTCAAATTTAGACTTAAAAACTTCAAATTTTCATTAATACTTAAAAAAGTTACAGGACTTAGAAATTGAAAGACAATGATTTAAATGACTTAAAAATAAGCTAAAAATTAAACTAGGTTAAAAAACTAAGTGTGCCCAAAGGCTTACAATGAGTCCTATTTATAACAAGCCAAAGAAGATTCTAGGATGTGTGCTTTCTTTGTGAGAGCTCTTGAGGGTGTGCTTGTTGTGTGAGTGAGCCCCAAAATCAATCATAGCCATTGATTATGAGTAGTGCCCAAGTCCTTTGATCTTGACCCTTTAATCTTTGTCTTCTTTCTTAGACGAATGAGCTTGCAAGGGATTGCCAAGGTGTCATTTGTTGTATTGTGAGGTGGGATAAGGTGTGAGGTGTGTAAAGGAGTTGGTAGACAAAGGGTAGAAGAAAGGGGAAAGGTGTCATGTGGTGGAATATAGATGTCGACAAGGGGAGAAATAAGGGGAACAGTTGTCTTGGGTATTATTAGCAGGGGTAGTGAGGACATGACAACTCAGGGAGATGTACAGTTGTTCTGTTCCACGGAAATGGCCTTATTGTGCATAGGTTAAAAAAGGCAAGACTGGTCCCTAGAGGGAGTATAGGATTGTTGCCAACCTTATCCTTGAGTTTGCATCATTGGCCCTTTTTGATTTGATATTTAATTTGCAAAACCGTTAGTTCCTTAAGGACTAACGGTGAAAGGTTAAAAAGGGGGTTTGGTGATAACGGGTGTTATAAGTGGCGATTGGGTTTGGCTTGTATTGTCCAGATCCTGGTTCTAATCTATAAAACGATGATGGGCGGCTTTATATACTAATTGTGTATAAGGTTTAAAAAAGTATAAAGTGGGCTGACCCGGGCCCACTAGATGGGTACGGGTGGGCCCACTTTTGACAATTTAGGTTTTTTGGTTTGGAGCTTTCCGCGACACTCTTTTCTTTTTCCCACCTGCCACATCCCGGGGTTGACTTGACTTGACTTTTTATTGATGACTTTGAATTATGTCCTTTTTTTGATTTCTCACAGGTCCTTATTTAAATTAACGACCCTTTTATTCTTCCTTACCAGAATTTTTTTTTCCTCACTTAATATTTTTGATCTTTAACCTGTACTCGCATTCAACTTTTTTTAATGAATTTCAATCTTTATCCATTCCCTTCTCCCTGTTGACTCATAAACTCTACTTCCAATTGCTTTTTTTTTAAATTACACCATAATCAATCCTTTTTCTTAATTTACATTATTTTTTTCTTTTATATACTTCATGGTTTACTTTTGGATTCGTTTTTGTTTTAAGATTATTTAGTTTTCTATTTTTTTTGCCATTAATATACTATAATTTTCATATTTATAAAAGAAAATCCATTGATTAGGCCCTTCTTTTTCACTCCTTCCCCACCCTACTTCATACTGCAACCATTTTTTGTTGATGTATTTTATTTGTCTTATTTATTTTTTTTATAACATAAACACTCTTTCCTTGTTCTTATTAATTTTATCGTTTTCCTTTTTTCTTTTTGGTTCCGTTTTTGTATACATACTTAAAAACTAACATTTATTTTAAGTTTTTAACCTTATCTTGTTCTCTCTTCTGTTTTTTTTCTAGGATTGCCTTGTTATTTAATTTTTTTTAACATCTCAGAAACAGGGCTTTTAATTTATTTAGAGGTTTATGTCTGTATCTTATTTTTTTTGTCTTTTATCTTAAGTCTTTTCATTTTTCATTAACCTTCTTTTCTGGTAGATAATTTTATAACACTCACTTTTTCTTTCTTTTAATTTGATTTTTATTGTTAATTTTTGTATTAGTGTATTATGTTTCTTTGAGGTTTAATATAAAAAATCAGTAACAATCATACAGAACAAAAATAACATCAAAAAACAACATATGTTACTGTTCAAACCAACAAAATTATAATTAAAACAAAAATATCAAAAAACGGTTAACACAAGCTAAAATTAAATAGGAAAAAATATATAATAAAATACATAAAGAAAATGCAAAACTCAAAACGAATTATATCTTAAAAAGATTTATCTTTTAGGGAATTAACCTTCTACTCATATAGTTTATATTGTTAAATTTTTTTTAATTTTGGTTTATCCATTCTCCTTGTAGCATCATCGTATTGGGGTCGTTTTGTGAGGCTTCTATTATTTTAGTTTTGTCCTTTTCCTATTAGATATCTTCGGATACCTTTGAATAAATATAAATACAATGTATTAGTTGGGTATCGTTTATTTTTTTGATTTTTTTGGTCAAATTAACAAAGTTGTTTGATTTAGGTTTAGTGGTCAACGAATAATGTAAACTAAACCAAGTAGGTATGGTGAAATAAAAGTAATTAAACACATACCCCAAAACCGCCTTTCAAAAAATAAAATAAAATTAACCAAAATCTAAAATAAGTTCATATTTAATAATCAAATAAACATCACAAAATAAATCCAAAAAAATAAAAAAAATCTATTCCTTCTAAACGATTCAATACAAAAAGAAAAAAATCCGGACAAAATTAATCCAAAATCATCAAATAACCAAAAATCCAAATCCCCATTCCCAAAAACAATAATTCAAACAATAATCAATTGTAAAAATCAAAAATAAAAAAAATCAAAATATCAAAAATAAAACACAAATAAAAATCAAATATAAAAATATCCAAAAATCAATCCTCCAATCCCTAAAATAAAATAACCAAAATGTAATCAAAATTATAACAAAAATCCAAAATCATTCATACCAAAATCTTCAATTCGCACAGCCAGATTAAAAATCCAACCAAAAACAATCCCAATAACAACTGAAACAACTTAATCAATCATACACACATCCCACAAATCCACCCAATTACATCCCAAAAATCCCTATCCCCCCATACTAAAGACATAACTCTGTGCCAGTGACCTCCAACATAAGCAAGGCCATACAGTAAGGGCACTTAAAAAAACTTTCAGAAAACTAATGACTCTCGAATCCCCACTCCGACCTCAATTACCGCCCCAACTCCCCCGCCAAACCGAAACCCCACTTCTAGCGTCAGAAAAGATAGCTAAGAGTTCATATGAGGGGAGGTTAAAGAATCAATATCTTCCCGAAAAGAGCCCCGTTTTTAATTTTATTTTTATCAAATCTTAAAGATAATAACCCAAACTCTATCTTTCGCCCCTCTCAACATATTTTGTGTTCATTTTTTTTTTTTTTTCTTTTTTTTCTTTTTTTCCTTTTTTATCCTCTCACCTTTTTCTATTCTCTTCATGAGGAACTCTACTCTTACTTTCTTTTTTTTTTCAACCCATTTTCTTTTGTTTTTTCTTTATTTTTTTTCTATCTTATCTTTTTATCTTTTACTCATATTTTTTTTTTTGACTGTGCTTTTACTTCTTTTTTTTTTATTTTTTTTTTTTTTTTTTTTTTTCTTTTTCGTGTTTTTTTTTATTTATCACTTTACTATTTTTTTCCTTTATTTCTTTCATTTAATTTTTTTTTTTTTTTTTTTTTTTTTTTTTTTTTTTTTTTTTTTTTTTTTTTTTTTCATTCATTACTCCAACTCTTTGGTATTCTTTTTTTTTTTTCTCTCTCTCCTTTTTTTTTTATTTTTTTTTTTTCCTTTTCTTCTTTTTTTTCACTATACTTCACTCTTTTTCTTTTTTTTTGATCTTTATTTCTCACCTTTTTTTTTTTTTTCGATGCTCTTTTTTCTTTTACTTTAATATCTTCTATTCTTTTTAATATTTTTGTTTTTCTCCATATTCCTTTATCACTTTATTTTTTTTTTTTTTTCTTACTTCTTTTATACCCATCCAACTCTCTCTTTTACTTATTTTTTATTTTTTTAATTTCATCTTACTTTATTCTTTTTTCTTTTTAAACCTTTTTTACCTTAATTTAATTCCTTCTACTTCTCAATTCTTTTTTTATCTTCTTTCTTTACATTTTTTTTTCTTTTTTTTTTTTTTTTTTTTTTCTTCTTCTCTTTTTATTTTCTTTTCCTACTTTTTCTTTTTTTTTTTTTTTAACTTATTTTATCTACTCACTCTTCTTTTTATTCTCTCCATCTTTTTTTTCTTTCTTATTGTGTTCTTTACATCTTTTAGACTCTTTTCTATGTTTTTTTTTTTTTTTTTTTTTTTTTTTTTTTTTCTTTTTTTTTTTTTTTTTTTTTTTTTTTTTTTTTTTTTTTTTTTTTTTTTGTTTTTGTCTTTTTTTTTTTTTTTTTTTTTTTTTTTTTTTTTTCATTTTTTTTTTATTTTTTTTGTTTTTTTTTTTTTTTTGTTATTCTTTTTCTTTCTATACCATCTTTTTTTTTTCTCTTTTATTTATTTTATTCTTTTCTACACCTTTTTTTTTTTTCTTTTCCTTTTCTTCTTTACCTCTATAAATCCTATCTCTCTTTTACTTCTTTTCTCTTTTCATTTTCTCTCTTTTGTTCACACCCGCCCTTTTTTTTTTTCTTTTTATTTCTACCTTTTTTCTTTCCACTCTTTTTTTTTTTCTTCACTTTTTTTTTATTTTTTTTTTTTTTCTTTTTTATCTTTTTTTATTCTATATCATAACTTCTCTTCCTTTTTCTTACATATTAACCAACATCTAACCTTTTTTATCTTTTCCTTATTTTTTTTTTCTTTATTTATATTTCTCTTAGCTCAACTATCCACCTATTTATTTTCCACTTTTTTTTAATCCATCATTTTCTCCTTTCTTATTTTTTATGTCTATATTTTTATTTTTATTTATAACTTTACATAACATTCTTATTTTTCTCATCTCTATTTTTCTATATTTTCTACATTAATCTTTCTTTTACCCTACAAATTATTTTCTATTACATTCTACTTCCTCCTCTTTTACTCCCTTTCTTTCCTCTTTTTATCTCCCCATTTATTTTCCTTCCTCTACTATATTTTATCTTAACTTATTTTTTTAAGCAAACTTAAACCTATAACATATCTTATGGCCTACTCTTCGTCTATTTTTCTTTTTCTCAACATTTTCAATACTAATCACCCCTGTAGGGATTCCAGATTTAAACAGTCAAACAACAACAACCTAAATAAAGATTACATTATCGATGAACTCCCAATCAAAAACACAATTAAAATAAATAATACGATTACTTAGTCCAACCCAAAAAGAAGGGATAAACATTTTTGCCATACTTGCGTCCAATACCCGCACATATAAATACCACCACCCACACCTCCGCACTCATACTATACTAAACAACACCAAACTATCCCTCCACCCCCTACTTATTAAACACATCACCACCACACTCCTTCCCAACCCAGAAGTTAACCCATCTACCCACAAAAGGCATTCAACGCCTCAATCGACAAGCTAGAAAATAAACCCACTCATCGTAAACCCCCACCCCCCCCCCACCCCGTACTATACTCCCCCCACACCACCAGCCCCCCCATCCCCCATTAGAGATCCCAACCTCGCTCCCCCAAAACAACATCCAACCACTCGTCCTCACCACCCATTACCTCACACCCGCCGACAATATAAATAAAGCGCTCCGACCCACTACTAAAAAACATACACACCGAACCCCAGCCCCATACGCCCCCACCCCGTTCCCACAAGTGCGACCTAATCGTTCGTGCTCCCCCCACCCCCGACCTTTTTACCTCGTTCCAAACCGAGCTAAAAACGAAATCACCGTTAAATATAAGTGTTAAATATAAGTTAAGATGCTAACACTACTCATATTTGTAACTTGTGAACTTTTCACTCCCGACAATTATTATATCTTAGGTGAATGTGCTTATTTCGAATTTCAACCATGGATCAACGTTTTGCAAAATTGTATGCTTCACGTTCCACCCAAGAATAATGAGTTTGAAGGCGAGATCATCCCATGTAGCGATTTTCGTCTCGGCACATCCCAACTTTGCGGATAAGTGACCAGGCTTTTGACACCCCACATAGACTAGTATCGGGACTCACGGACCTTTGGTTTCAAAAACTCTTAGGTTTCCCGTTTTCACATAGCTTATTTAAAAACTTAAAATGAAATAGTCAAAGTTCAAAAGCATATTTAAATTTAACAAAAAAAGATCTTTCATTTATTAATTCACACTTAATATTAAACATAACATTGATGCAATTGTAACCCTCGACCTTTTAGAAGGCTGCAACATCGGTTGTGAGCCGGCAAGATGGATCAAACTTTTATCAGCCCACAGTTGATAGTTATTACTCATCATTTATTTTATTATTTTTTTATTTTTATTTTTTTTCACACTTTATTTCACGATATAGAGAAGACTTCTTTTTTAAAAAGTTAAGTATAAATTTGAACTAAGACTAAAATTATTGCTATCGACCACATTTCAAAAATTGTTGATTTAAGTTTAATTTTCAAAAATAACACGTATTATTAGTCCAGTTAGGAGCTTATGGGAGAAAAAACCACAAATTACACACATGAGCTCTTAAGATTTCTAAATAATCATTGTTTAGCATCCAACTCATACTTAACTCTATCATTTTTCGTTCTTCGCGAAAATCCGTGAATGCTTAGTCTAAAAGTTAAGGAACAAGCTAGAGCTCAACACGCTCGATCGAGTCAAAATTTATTCTTATTCTATCCAGCAGGAAAGTCAAAATTATGACAAAACACTTATTTTATTTTTGAAAATTTTTTAAATTTTTTCATTTTTTAGGTATTTTGGTGGTAAAAACGAGATTATGTGAAAACAACGACTGCAGGCAAAATCAAATCGATAGATTCCCCCCCCCTCATACTAGAATTAAATATTACCCTTAATGTTTTAAGAAGTGTCTCTACGTAAATTCTAAGCCATTTATTAAGTATGCTTAAAGATAAACGTTAGTCGATTAGATTAGGATACTGGATTTCCCAAATGAAGCTGAGGATTTGAAACTCGAGTGATCGAAGGACAAAACCACGAGCACGAGAGGCTTTAAAAATCCAGGACAATCCTAGACAATCATCACAAAAACACAAGCAAACGAGAATGGAAGAGGCACACCTCCTCACAACAAAAAACACTTATTCATTACTACTATTATAATTAGATTAAGATAAGCATGGGTTGCCTCCCACGAAGCGCTTGTTTAAGGTCACTTAGCTTGACCCAATCCCCCCATACTTAAGATGATCATGGGGGATAGAAATGGAGATGACGAACACCTAATTTAGGAGTGTTCTCTCCATGAGTCATCATCGGACTTCCATTTAAAGCTTTCAAGCCCCGATGAGATGAGAGGTGAGGAGATTGCTCCTCACCTGCAGCATGAATACCAGTATTGACAACTTTGACCTCATTTTTGGATGAAAATAGAAGCAAAGTGTCAATCACTAGAAAAAGAGGATCACGGATGAATGAGATAGAAAATGCATCCCGTGATAGAAATATCTTGGATTGGACTCGAATTAATATCCCTGGATCGAAAATCTTGTTTCTAGTTCCGGAAGGAAAAGAAACTACAAGGTCGGATCCGAGGAAATCACTAGAAATAGTGAAATCCGAATCCAGATGAAGGGTGGGATGGGTGAGTAAAACATTAGGCACATGAACTCTTAGTTCTCTTGTTTGGTTATCAAAAATATCCTCCACCACATCCATAGTGAAATTGCCCAGATCGGGCTCAATCTTAAAGTAGAAATGATCATACTCGGTGGAGATATGATGTGAGCGAGTTCACTAGCGAACTCCTCATGATAAAAGTCACTCCTATCGGCAGGAGGAAACGGATTGATCGAAAGATCAAAGATGAATGAATCATATTGAGAAAAATCATCATGAGTAGTGGTACTGCTACTACTCTTTTCTTCAATATGATCGTCATCGAGATAGAAAGCTTCATAATCCGGAAGAGAATAATTAGAAAGAATAGTGGTACTGCCACTACTCTTCTCTTCCAGATTAAAGCAAAAAGTTTCAGATTCGGGTAAAGAATTATCAAAGGTGTTAGTCTCCTCCAAGAAAAAGTTAGGAGATGTGGAGGAAGACTTGGTCACAAAATTGGAAGGTGGAGTGGGATTATCTTTTAATGCTTCGATCTTAGCAATAAGAAGATTGACATTCGACAATTTTTCACGAAGAATATCGTCTTTGATTGTTTGAAGAATGTCAGTATCAATCCCTTCAACTTCCGGGATAACAATCTCCACCACCTCTAAGCTGACGAGCTCAGGATCGGGAGATCATTGTTAGAATTGATGATAGTTTCGAAATCGTCTTTAAGAGTTTCCGGAGGGCGAGGAAAAGAGTTATCATACATTAAATTTTCAATAAAACATATATCTTCCTTCGGATCAAGGTTGGCTTTAACAATTCCTGGTGGAATTGGAGCAAGAAGAGCGAGTTCACCGGCGAACTCCTTGATAAGGAGATCAATCTTAGGAGAAGATATCACGTTATCACGATTAAGCACGGATTCAATTGGACTAGATTCAACATTAAAATGATCATTACCATTTCTTGGTGGAATTGAAATGATATCATCTAACACCTCATCCTTTTTCAGAGAAGAATCATCACAAACGGGCAAATCACATTCACCTTCGGATATACCATCGGACTCACTTGGGGTATGGACAAGGTCCTCAACACTAGACTTTATTAATTCATCCGATTCTGTTTCTGGAATAGTGTCGAGATGCTCATCCTCCATTATAGGAGAGTCCTTTTTTGGTGAATCGGGTGTGATTACGGTAGAACATGTCATGAGATATTCTTATGTTGCAAAAGAATACTCATCGTCGTCATCATCATAAGATGAGGTAGGCAAATTCCAACTTGGAGTATTAATATATTCTGCCAACTCCTCGTTTATACTTTGCAAATCTTGAAGAAGTTTGCTAAGCAATTCTTGTACCTCCTCGGATTGAGCATGCTTAATTTCAAGAAATTTGTCCCAAGCTTGCATTAAAACCTTCGGTGTTTCTCTAAAAGATATACGATTAAATTTTTTTTAAAAGGTTTCGATAGAAATCATTAAGTCTTCTTTAGCTTGCAAAATTTTCTCACTTGTTTCTTGAGGAGGTTGATGAATAACGGAAAATTGCGGGGTTGAATTTGGTCAAAACCGGAAGAATTGGAATCGTGAAAATTTTGATTCATCGGTTGACATTCAAAAGTCGCATGAGGGCCCCCGCAATTTTCACAACAAAGACTTTGTTGTTGAAAACTTGGTAAAGTTTGTGGGAACTCATCATAGTTTTGATTGTAGCATGGTTCCGGGTTTGGAACATGCGGTGTACAATAGTGACCATAACGAGCATCGTTCCCGCAAAAATCACACAAGATTGGTTCATAGTGTGTGGGATAGTCAGAAATTTTTTGAGAATCGTTAAAAGAGTACGGAGTTGAGAAATCGATTGGATTTTGATCTCCATAAGTACAATTTGGACAAATTCCATCAATAAAACGACAACCGCACCGTTGGCACGTGCATGAATAACAATAAGGGTTATCCGTCGGTTGTCCACACCCCACACACTCATATCGGAAATAAGACTCCATGAGAATTAAACAATAAAGAGGGATAAGAAGAAGAATTAAATGGAAAAGAGGTTAAAGGAGATTATTTTTGGTTTTTTTAATTTTTAAACAACATATTTTATTAAAGGACAAAATGAGATAAGACACTTAAACCTAATAATCAACTCTCTTCACGGTTACTCTTTAATATTGATAAACGGCACATAATAGCGTGCGGAGGAGTAGGTAAATGCGCTGAAAGCTATTTAAAAACCTTTCTCTTTAGGGTGGTTGTCCTTGGAACGACCCGCCTTATACCCCTCTTATAGTTTGTTTAACTTTCAAAGGTGAACCGTACCTCGCGAGAGACACAAAAGGTAAGTTTTTGATCTTTGGTTCGGGAACTTATTAATGATAATACTTCAATTGAAAGTATTATATTGATGGTGAATTTTATTTCTTTTTATGGACAATGTTTTTAAATTTTTGATTTTTTTTATATTATATATATACTAATAATAAAAAAAATCTTTTTGTATTTTTTTTATATAAGAAAATAAGCAAAATAACTTCACTCGGAAGGATCTTCAAAGCACACAAACTTCAACTTGATAATCGTCTCACGGCCTCCCCGACAGCGGCGCCATTTTGATAATTGCCTTTTTAGGGGTAATTATAATCTATATATATATATATATTATACGTATTCCGAAAGACTCAAAGAAATTACTTTTGACCAAAGTAAAATCAAAAATCTCCCGGGTCGTTTCCCGTCGAGGCGTGAATTTGAAAATCGAGTATCGATTTGTGAATAATGCTTGAATGATCAAAGATTTGAATTGGTTATCTATTTCTACAAATAAAATGCAAAAACAAGTAAAAGAAACCCTATAACGAAAGCAATTTAAGTTAAAACCTAAAACGGGAACGTAAAAACGCGACTTAAAAAACTAAATTATCAAAATTTAAACCTAAAATGAATTTTAAACTTTTAATAAACCCTAAGTGACTAAAATGTAAGAATAAAGAAAACTAGACCAAAAACGAAAGTAATTTGAGCTTAAAAACACGAAAAACGAGAACGGGATTCAATCCCGTTCTTTGAAAAATGAAATTGTAAAATTTTAACTCTACGAATGCAAATTTATTTTTCCTAAGTCCTACATGATAAAAGAAAATTTTGAAAAAAAGAATTATATTTTTTTGACTTTTATTTTATTTATTATGAATTAAAAACTGTTTTAATGAAATTAAATTATTAAAAATAGCAAACTTAATGAGAAAAATGTGAAAAATTTACAAAAAGTACTTTGACTTATGCTGATTCTAGGAAAAATACTAGGAAGTTCCCAGCTTGTCTCAATAAGCTGGGAAAAAGCTCTAAAGGGCTGAAAGCTTAATGGGCTAAAAGCCCTTGTATAATTAATTTGTTAAATCCCATCAGGTGAAAAGACCCAAGGGCAGTTAGTTAGTGTGTGTGCATTGTGGGACGACTATGTGTAAAGGGGAAGGTCATGGGTTCGACCCTCACGCCTTCCCTTTTTGTAAAACATTTTTTTTAAAAACTGTTTACACAATCTTAAAGAACACATTAAAACAAGCATTTTTGAAAACTATAACTTTTTATGAAACATTATAAATAAGCTAGAATAAGCAATAAGAAATGACAGAATGACTTAAAACTAATAAAGGACTTAAAGGCTTAATCTGCTAGGGATTTTAATGACTAAAAAGCATAAATAAAAGGAAAAAAGCAAAAACAGATAATTAACTACATCCAATAAGCACATAAGAGCAATAAAAAGCCAAGAAAACAGACTGATAAGTATTGAAAAGCAAATAAGCAAATATGGCAAAACTAGTTAACTAAAACAGCAAATAGGGCACTTTTGGGCTTAAATTTAAGCAACTTAATGGATCCTTATGGGTATGAGGTCTATACCTCTGAAAAGAGTGGCCAATAAGCTACTAAAATCAGCAATTTAAAAGTATTTTGAAAATCTAAAAAGCTATGAAAAAGCTAAGACAAAAGGGCTTACTCACTCAGCATCTACTGAGTTTGGTTTTCTTACTTTCAGAGACAAAAGGGCTTTTTGCAAACTAAAAATAAGCTAGAAAAATAACTCTTAAACCTAAAATAAGCTGAAACAGGTGAAGTACATGCTATGGACTGCAAGAAATTTAAACAGCTAAACCCTACTTTATCATTTCTAAATTTGCATTTGAAATGATGGACTTTTAACTACTTGTTATGGATTTGGACAGAATTTGACTCAACTCAAAGTGAACAAATGCTAACTATCTAACTTACTTTCTACTGCATTTTAACTCTAAATACTACTCAAACCAACACCTTAAAACTGCTTTTAAACTCCTTATCAAATAAGCTTATCATAAAATGATTTATCACCACAGATTTAAATACCTTGTATACAAAACCATAAAACTCATATTTAATCTTTAAAACTCTTTAAAAACTAACTAACACAACTTTAAAGGGATTGTTAAAGTGGAGTTGATGACCCAAACTAATTTTTTTACCATTTTTGACCCATTAACCCTCTTGACCCAAACACTCCTTAAAGAAGTAGATACATGAAAATAAGTTAAAACAGGTTAAGCAAAGCATCAAACAAGAACTAATAAGCACAAATAAGACACAATAAGCATAAACAAAACAGAAATAAGCACATATAAGCAGAATTTAAGCAATGAACAGTTAATGCATAAAAATAAGCTAAAATAGAAAATGGAAGTGTACCTTGCCCTTTTGCTTAAACAAGGGCTTAAAATTAAATTCCTCAAAGCTCTAAAGACATACCCAGCTAAAGAATAAGCAAATCTAAGCACCCATAAGCTCGTCCTTTGTTAGCTTATCTTCCAAAAGCTTTGGAAATTTTGAGTGGTGATTTTTTTGTTGTCGTGCTGGGTTCCATTGCTGTGTTTTTGCGTGATGAGGTGAGTCTTGAATTGATCTTAGCTGTCCATTTTGAGTTAGGTTCCCAAGTTCATATGTTCAGTCTGTCGTTCCCATCCAATTTTTTGTCTTTTTCTTTTTCGCAATTAGATGCATTGGGATTGCCAACTGGATTTTGGCTGTTTGTGTGGTGGGTTAAGGGGTTTCTAATGAAGTTTTGTTAGTGGAGTGGAGTGAAAACGATGGGTGATAGTGCACATTCGGGACTTCTCCTGTGGCGGAAAGGAGGAAGTGTACACTGTTTTGGTTTTGCACGGGTAGAGTTTATGGATTTGGCATGTTTGTCCACCTAAAAATGTGTATTAATCTTTTTCATTCATTGTAATTTGTTCTTTGCAAATTTGGGTTCCCTGGAGTTTTATATGGTTTGCACCGTTAGTCCTTAAATGGACTAACGGAGTAAAGGGGTTAAGGCCCCGGTTCTCCGGCCCGCGAGTGTTATAAAGGGGTATGGATTGGGAGTAGTTTGTTGGCCGTTTATAAATGAAAAAGACTTTAGGGCTTTTTATAAGGATTAAGGTTTATATGTTTAAGTGTATAAGTGGGCCTGACACGGGAGAGCCCATAGGTGGTACGTGCGTGCCTTTCTTTTTGACGATTTAAGTTTTCGGGTTTGGTTTTCGATGCTCTTTCTAATGCCACTTCCTTGGGTTGACTTTGACTTTGACTTTTTCGTTGACTTTGACTTTGTCTTTTTGACTTCTCCTAGGTCTTTCCGTTCTCGTGATTGGTTTTATGTTTTGGCTTTGTTTTTGTTCTTTTTTTTAGATATCCCCGCCTACTGCACAATAACAAATCCGATCTCCCCCTCTCCCTTCATTACAAATACCAATGTAATTTTGGTACGTTTTTGGTTTTTAAGCAAGTTTTTAATGGAAATGGTCTATGGGTAATTAAAAAAACACATACCAAATCCCCCATACTAAATTATTGTCGTGTCCTCACGCAATGCAATAAGTAAACTCTTTAGAAAAACTAAGAATCTCAATCCCCCTCGGGACTATTTACTCCCGCCCCACTCCTCAGTAGCTAAGTGTCATCGTAGGGGAATTAAAGATCTACAATAGTTTAGAAAGCCTCCTCATTTTGACCATTTTTATTTTTTACACACTTATTCCCACACATATTTTTGTATTTTTCCTTTTTCTTATTTTTTGTACTTTTCTTTTTAAGCAACTAACTACCATGTTTGGACTTTTGTTTTTTATAACATTTTAGGGATCATAGAACAAGACGACTTCAATCCTTATAATGCTCAAAAAAAAGACAAATCATCGTCCCCGATTTTCCTTTGCCCCCTAACCAAGCTTTTTTAAAACGAATCACCGTTATTTAAATATCAGTTAAGATGTACACTACTCATATTGCAAACTTGTATACTTTTCACTCCAAGATAATTATTATTATTGGTGAATCGTGCATTTCGAATTTTTCATCCTTGGAATCAATGTTTTTGCAAAATTCTATGCTTCACGTTCCAACCTTTGAGAATAATAAGTTTGAAAGCAGTTTGAAGGCGAGATCATCCCATGTAGCGACTTTCGTCTCGGCATATCCCAACCTTGCGGCTAAGTGACCAGGCTTTTGACACCCCACAGAGACAAGTATCGGGACTCACGGACCTTCGGTTTCAAAAACTCTTAGGTTTCCCGTTTATACATAGCTTATTTAGAAAAACTTAAAATGAAATAGTCAAAGTTCAAAAGCATATTTAAATTTAACAAAAAGAGATTTTCATTACATTTATTAATTCACACTTAATATTAAACATAACCATGATACAATTGTAACCCTCGACCTTTTAGAAGGCCGCAACATCGGTTGTGAGCCGGCAAGATGCAACAAACTTTTATCAGTCTCGGATTATTATTCTTACTATGGGCTTTCTTTAGAAGGCTGTAACATCGGTTGTGAGCCGGCAAGATGCAACAAACTTTTATCAGCCCACATATTATATTTATTATTCATTATATTATTCATTTTTTTCATTTCATTTTACTTTATTTCACGATATATAGAGAAGATTTCTTTTTAAAAAATTTAAGTATAAATTTGAACTGAGACTAAAATTATTGCTAACAACTTCATAAAATTTGTTGATTTAAGTTTAATCTCCAAAAATAGCACGTATTATTAGTCCGGTTAGGAGCTTATGGGTGAAAAGGGCAAAAATTACATACATGAGCTCTTAAGATTTCCAAATAATCATTGTTTAGCATCCCACTCGTACTTAACTCTATCATTTTTCGTTCTTCGCGAAGTTCCGCGAATGCTTAGTCTAAAAGTTTTGGAGGTAATATAGAATCCAGAAGATGCAGAAAAATGTTCTAAAACCAGTTAGAAAACGTTCTAACTGCATCAAATAAAAGTCTGGACAAGGCTTATGATAAGGGTTCCAAAAACTCATAAGTCAATTGGAGGTTCAAGGTGCTACCAATATCAAAGGAAAGATAACACCCAGAAGTTTCCAAGTAAGTCTTCCTCCATCATGGAATCAAATTTGCTCTAATCATGAGAAATAAGCCAGAATTGATGAAATTTGATATTGATGACCTCTAACAACAACCTTAGGTCTATGAAGCATGAATGAAAAGGTAATCAAGTACCACTTCTACCTCTCAGAACTTGCATTCATTTCCTCTGAGAACACAAAGCATACTAATTGAAGTTAGTACTGCTAGTGGACATTTTGGGGTTAGTACTGCTGGAGGAATTAGTCAAGTTTCACCTAATCCCATAGCATCCAAGATTAGTGTGCTTTTTCTTTGCACAACCAACAACCAGTCCTCAACTTGAAAATGAGGATTTTTAGCAAATTTATTAAAAGACTTAGAGAATGGATCTTAGTGTTAGGGTGGCTATGTTGACTGTTGAGGAAAGAAAATCAATCAGAAGACAGGAAGGAACTTGGATTTCAAAGAGAAAACAACCTTTTCCTGGATAAGTTAAAAATTACAGTTCTACAATTATCACAGAAAGGGCACTTGTGCTAGATTACAGATTTGGAAGAATTAAGGAGAAATCTTACTTATGGAGGACAATGGCAGGAGCATTGCACCGAATAAATGAATCTTCATCACAAGTCAACTGGTGGCTCAGATGTCTATTAGAGGCAATCACAGGGAGTAATGATTTGGAGTAGAACCAGTCAACTAATGCTTTAATGGCAAATGTCCTTCTTCCAGCTCATCAATTATTTGAACAATGAGGTTGTTCTAAACAATGTCTTTGAATCCTTATAAAAATCTTTTTTCCAAAAAGGAATTTATGATAGTGAAAGAGGAATAAAACATAGAAGTAGCAAGACTAGAAATTCAGGGTTATGAGTTACCCTTAGAGTCACTAGAATCTAAGATACTTTACAAGAAAAATTGATTTTCTTGGGGTGAAAAATATGAGTTTCAAAACTATTAGAGCTTAAATGCTGAGAAATAAAAATTAACAACCTTAAACCTGAATTATAGAAAGTTGTTACGGAAAGAGATAGTTAAAATTAAAGATAGAAAAATGGAAGAATTGACCAAGAATCTTTGAAGAATTACTCAACAGATCAAATGAGTGCTACGAGGCTAAAACGGTTTAGGATATTGGCACACAATTGAATGTAATGAAAACAATTTCCAGACACAAGGTAGTGAGATTAAGTTTGAGTTTTTTGATGTTCAGTATCTATTGATAGTTTTTCCAAGCAGATGGTATCATGTGTTATCCCCCCACCTAAAACTGGGAACTTCCAAACCCAAGAGCTGACATATCATTTTGCAGGTTTATGAATAATGCCATTATGAAGAAAATAACTGAGTACAAAAACAACTGATCTAATACTAAATCAAGTGAATTGTAAGGTAAAACTAATGAACAAAAATACTTAAAAACCTAATACGTCTATGAAGTCAGTTAACAGAGATAAAGTTATCATTGAGTATTGAACTCAGATTGATAGGATTATGTGTTTTGAAGTGCAAACTTTTATCCCCCTGTTAAACTAAAAAGACTGCAAACAGTTAAAACAAAAATTGATAAAAATTGGACAAATCTTCTCAAAAACAAGGAATTGGATTTAAGAAAAAAAAACCTCTGCTTATACTGTAAAAGTACTGACCCATTAATCAAAGATTGTACTTTTCATGACAACAGAGTCAAGAACCTAAGCTGAAAACTTGGATCAAAACGAAGGTTTCAACACGGTGGACAAACCAGTATAGGATAAAAAAAATACTAAAAAGGGTTAAATCATAATTTTTTTATAAAAATACCCGTATTTAAGAAAGACTTTTTTTCCCATCAGGAGTTACTACCAGAACCGTTTGATTACTCCTGTTAAGCAAAAATGTGAAAAGAGCAGTTCACAAAGTTAGTAACAGTTAGGCCCAGTTAGTACTACTAGCCTTGTTAGTACAGTTAGACCATTTTCACCAAAATAGCACAAACAGGTGTGCTATTAGACCAATTATAACCCAAGAAGTGGACATGAAAGACCACGAGCTCTACTCATCAATAAAGAGTCTACCAACACAAAACCAACTTTTAGACCCAAAGACTTAAAAACAAGATGTTAAAACTTTTGGAGTTCAAAATATGACTACTGCTAGGACAAGAGAAGTAGTTAATACTGGTAAGGGTAGGATGGATACTGACCTTAAAAAGTCAAGGTGGGTTTGGAGGCCTAAGGGAAATTACTTGGATCATGTGTCCAAAGACAATGGTTTATTCATGCTCCAAACAGTTTGATATGTTTTGACCCAAAGGGATATTCCAATTCTGGTAAGAATTATAAGGCTTGGATCCCTAGAAAACTAAATTCTCTTACTTTTTGTGCAGGACAATCGAATGATCTTGTTACATGAATCCTGCAAGTGGTGGATAGTTGATGCTCTACCATAAGACGCAAAACAAAGCTTGTCTTTCAGACTATAAAGATTACAATGGAGGCTTTGTAGCTTTTGGAAGTGATCCCAAAGGAGGTAAAATAATGGGTAAAGGTAAAATCAGAACTGCTAATTTAGACTTTGATGATGTTTATTTTGTAGATGAACTTAAGTTTAACCTTTTCTCTGTCTTACAAATATGTGACAAGAAAAATAGTGTCCTTTTTACTGAGACTGAATACCTTATCTTGTCTCCTAGCTTTAAGCTTCTTGATGAAAGTCAAGTTGTACTTAGAGCTCCTAGAAAAGATGATGTGTACAGCTTGGACTTAAAGAACATTATTCCCTCTGGAGGTATAACTTGTTTATATGCAAATGCAACAGCAAACGAGTCTAAATTATGGACAAGAGATTAGGTCATGTGAATTTTAAAAATATAAACAAACTTGTTAACGATCACCTAGTTAGAGGCTTACCTTCAAAAGTTTTTGTGAATGACCACACTTGTGTTGCTTGCAAGAAGGGTGAGCAACATAAGGCCTCCTGTAAAGCCAAGTTAGTAAGAATCATCAGAAAGCCCATAGAATTACTTCATATGGACTTATTTGGACCTGTCTCTGTAGAAAGTATTAACAAGAAAAGGTACTGTTTGGTTGTGACTAATGATTTTAGTAGATTTAGTTGGGTATTTTTCTTAGCTACCAAGGATGAAACATCTGAAATCCTTTGTAAATTTATCATAGGCTTAGAAAACTAATTGAATCATAATGATAAAATTATTAATGTAAATAATGGGACTGAGTTTAAGATCCATGCCTATGAAGAATTCTGGTGCTAAGAAAGGAATACAAAAGAGCTTTTAGTAGGTTAGAACTCCCCCAGCAAATTGGTGTTCAAAAGGAAAATTCTATGACCCGAATGAGGCTGCTAAAGTAAGTTAGCAACATCCTTTTACCATCCCATTTTGGGCAGAGGTAGTAATACTACTGCCTGCTATGTACTGAATAGGAATAAGTATCAAACCTCAAAATAAGACACCTTGTGAACTATTAATAGGTAAATCACCTAGTATTAGTTTTATGAGCCCTTTTGGGTATCATTTGACCATTTTAAACACCTTAGATTCCTTAGGCAAATTTGATAGGAAATCTAATGAAGGTTATTTGCTTGGATACTCTATCACTAGTAAAGCCTTTAGAGTATACAACAAAAGGACCAAAAGAGTAGAAGAGAGTCTGCACATTAATTTTCTAGAAGATCAACCAAATGTGGCAGGAACTGGTCCTAATTAGATGTTTGATCTTGATTTTCTAACCAATTCAATGAACTATATTCCTGTTAGTATAGAAAATCAAGTTAATGTGGATGCAGGTACCCAAGATTCTTATGTTGCAGGTTCATCAAGAAAAGATAAAGAATCTACTCAGGAATACATACTGCTTCCACTACACCCTCATAGGACAAGGATTCCAGTAGAATATGTTGCTCCAACTGCACATGAAAACCCTTCTGAAAGCTTTCCTAAAGACAATACTGTACAGGATTCAGAAGATGTTGCTGACAAGGAAGGAAAACATCAGATGACAGAAGATGAATAAGTCTTGCATGATGATCTTGAGAATGTGATTGCTCAAGAGGTGATTGCTAAAGCTCTGGATGATGCAACAAGACAAGCTTTTGAAGAAGAAAAGAGGAATATTGCATCTCAAAAGAGGGAAACTCAGTCTACCAGTACTAACAAACTTAGTACTATTAGGTCATCTGTTAGTACCGCTACTACGCCATATGTTAGTGCTGCTAGTACTCCCACAGATGATTCTGATGCATTTTTAAGTGATGGCATATTCAATGAAGCCTATGATGATGGGAATGTGAGTGTAGTGGCTCATTTTAACAATATGGTAGACAACCAATAAGTCAGACCTAATCCCACACACAGAATTCATAAGGATTCTTCCAAAAATCAAATTCTAGGCGATCCTAAGTCAGCAGTTCAAACAAGAGGAAAGATTCAAAAGGATTCTTCAGCACAACAAGCATTGGTGAGCTACATCTCCAAACAGAATAGAACCAATCATAAAGATCATCAGAACTATTTGTTAGCATGCTTTCTCTCCCAAGAAGAACCCAAGAATATATCACAAGCTTACAAGATGGAAGCTGGTAAAGCAATACAAAGTAATTGCCTGCAGTTCAAATTACAAAAGGTTTAGATACGTTTAGATTTTGCAATCTGGGAAAAAGAGAAATTGCATAAAAAAAACAAAAGTGGTCTCAGAATAAAAGGGATGAGAGACGTAATTTTGTGAAAAACAAAGCCAGGCTTGTACACAAGGGTTTAGACAGGAGGAAATGAATAGATTGAAGATAAAGTTTACAACTGTGCCAAGATAGAAGGCAAATCATGTTATTTATTAGCCTTTGTCAACATTCATGGGATTTACTCTCTACCAAATGGATGTAAAAGTGCATTTCTCTATTGCACTATTGAAGAGGGAGGTGAAGTCTATCAACTCCAGCTTTGTTTATTCCTATCTCCTTCCCAAACAAAGTCTATAAATATCAAAGCTCTTTCTTTCTGTCCTTCACAAGCCACCTAGACTTTGGAATGAGACACTTTCTTCTTTTCTTGATGGAAAATGGTTTCATAAGTAACCATAGACAAAACATTGTTTATCAAGAAAGTAAAAAGAGTGAATTATGTTAGTCCAAGTGTAAGTGGATGCATTAATTTTTTTGTTCTACAAAGATAGACTATAATGTACAGAGTTTGAAGACTGTAATGCACAAAAATTCCAAATAGCTCCATGGGTAAACTCACTTTCTTTTTAGGACTTCAAGTGAAGCAAAAACCTAATGGAATCTTTATTAGTCAGGATAAGTATGTAGCTGACATCCTTAAGAAGTTTGATTTTTAGTCCACCAGAATAGCTACTACTCCTATTGAGTCTAATAAGCCATTGGTCAAGGATGAAGATGGTAAAGATGTAGATGTACATGTCTACATATCTATGATTGGTTCCCTAATGTATTTGACTGCATCCAGGCCAGACATCATGTTTGCTGTGTTGTACCTGTGCTAGATTTTCAAGTCTACTCTAAAGCCTCATCACACTTAATGCAGTAAAAAGGATTTTTAGGTACCTTAAAGATCAATCCAAATTAGGTTTATGGTATTCTAAGGATTTACCTTTTGAACTAGAAGCTTTCTCATACAGTGACTATAGAAGAGCCAACCTTGATAGAAAATCAACAACACGTGGCTGTTAATTTCTTGGTAGAAGATTGATATATTGGCAATGCAAGAAGCAGACTATTGTGGCAAATTCTACTACATAGGCAGAATATGTTGCAGCTGCTAACTGTTGTGGGCAAGTACTATAGATACAAAATCCAGAAAGATGGATTAATGGTTTAATTTTCAAGAATACCTAATCCAAATGAGAAAATGAGAAGCACTATAAGTGTTATCAATGAATTCCTATTACCCATTCAAGGACCAAGCATATCGGAAATTCGATTCATTTTATCAAGATAGCTATGAGAAAAGACTATAGAAGTTATCCAGATTCACACAGACTCTAATGTTGTCAGACCTTCTCACCAAAGGATTAGATTCACAAGAAATAAACTTTTTGGTAGTTAGCATTGGGATGGTAAATTTGTAACCACAATTAAGGGGAGGCAAGATATTTGTTATACAGTTTGTAGATGAATTCCAAGAATAGGAGATGGCTATGATGTTCATTTGGGGTTCACTATACTTGTTGTCATAAGGATTCAAGGTTAGATGTGGTACTTATACTACGATTAATCATATTGCTTCAGCAATGACACTTTGACACGCTAGTACCACGTATATTAATACCCGCTAGGCACTACTTAGTACTTCGATAGCTAAATCTCCTACATATGATTATGGTGTTTTGAATTGAGTGCAACGCCTTGTAATGCAATTTGGTTTGTTTTTTAAGCTAGGGCTCTTCATATGGTACTAAGTTAGTTAGTGCTGCTAGTTTTGGTTAATTTTGGTAACCAAAAAGTTAGTACCGCCAGGCTTAAAGTTGGTACCGTTGGGCAAAGTTTGTACCGCTGAATAGCCGTTGGAGAAAATACCGCTAGGGGTCTAAAGTGTAAATTGCACCGTTTCTTTGATCTTGGGTTTGCTCAACCTATATAAACCCATCTCAATTGCACACTTTCTTCACCTAATATCTCTTAATCGCTCTCGTTTAACAACCCTAATCTTTTCATCACCGACAACCATCAATTCATCGACTATGGCAGCTCTTGAATCCTGTCCTAAGCACAACATGGTCGCCTACTTAGAAAAGACTGATGGGAATGCTGAATTTCATGAGATCATAGACTTCCTTACACGCAGCTCAATTCACTATGCTCTCACTGTAAGTCCTGTTGTCTCTACTACGTTTGTTGAACAGTTTTGGATGACTGCTAAATCCAAAACAATCAACAATGTTAGGTATATTACTGCCACAGTTGCTGGCAAGCCTGTCTCAATCTCAGAAGCATCAATTAGAAGTGATCTTCAATTTAATGATGCTGCTGGGATTGATGTGTTACCAAACCAGGCTATATTTGATACCATTCAATTGATGGGGTATGAGGGAGATTTGAATACACTTACTTTTAATAAAGGACTCTTCTCTCCTCAATGGAAATTTTTGTTTCATACTATCATCCATTGTTTAAGTTCAAAAAGCACATCTTGGGATCAAATACCTACTAATATTGCAACTGCTGTAATATGTTTGGCCACTAATCAAGTTTATAACTTTTCCAAACTAATTTTTGATGGTATGATGAGGCATTTGGATGCCAAGAAGAAGTTTGTCATGTACCCAAGGTTTATTTCAGTATTTTTGACTAACCAACTTAAGAATGTGCCTGTCCCCTTAGACCACTTCCCTATTAATGCTTTGACTACTAAGGTTTTCTCTTTTATGGTTAAAAAGGGTAAAAAAAATCTGGGAATATGACCCCTTTATTTCCTTCTATGCTGGCTCAACCAACAGAGGATGAAGGTGAAGTTTCAGAAAGACCATCTGAAACCTAACCCACACCTTCTCCTACTCACCCAAGTACAGACCAGTCTGAGCCACAATCTGACCCATCTCTCAGACCTTCTTCTTCTAACCCAATTCCTGATTCCATTCCAGAAGGCTCTGGTAGGAATCATGGAGGTCAGTCATCCAGTGATAGATCCCTATCAGGGAATGAGGATGACCTGACACTCCAAAGTGTATATGATCTTTGTGTTTTAGGAGAAGGCTAAACCTGTTATCTCACACCATAATGCTTGGATCAAGAGTGTCTCCATGAAGAAAAGATTGGCAAGGAAGAAGTCTTTGAAGACAAAGTTGATGCAGAAGGAGTCTGTATCCAAACAGGGGAGGAAACCTGCCAAATCTGAACCAACAGTGCATAAAGATCCAGCTTTTGATGATCTTGATGATGCAATGGATTACATGGAGACTGAGGATGCTCATGATGAGGGGACAGTGAAGGACAGTGAAGAAACAAGAGTAAGTACTGAAGATCCAGTTAGTACCGACAAGACAAAAGTTAGTACCGACAAGCTAAAAGTTAGTACCGACAAGCCAAATGAAGGTACTGCTGAGCCAAAAGATGGAAATTCAGATGAAAGTGCTACTCCAACAATGACTTCAACACCTACTCCAATAGTTTTTGGTGATGATGAGACTATTGCACAAGTTCTCATCACAATGAGTCAGAACAAGGTGAGACAGAAGGAAAAAGAAAAAGGAATAGAACTTAAGGATGTTGAAGACTCTGATAGACCAAGGCCTACCTCAACAAGATCATTGTTAACATTGAAGCCTCTTCCTAAGATTGATCCTAAAGATAAAGGTAAGAAAGTTCTTGAGGAAGAAGCTGAGTCAGATGCTGAATCTGAAGGGGTGAATGAAGCTGAAAGAAAGTTTGCTCAGCTTGCTAATGATGAAGAGATAGCCAGAAAGGTTCAAGAAGAATGGGAAACAGAAGAGGAAAAGAAGAAGTTGGCTGAGGAAGAAGCTACAAAAGTTGCATTCACCAATGAGTATGACTTTATTCAAGCAAGACTTAATGCAGACAAGATTCTTGCTGAGAAGCTTCAAGAAGAAGAGAGAGAAAAGTTTACCATTGAGCAAAGAGCCAAGTTTCTTCATGATACCATTGCTGCACAAAGAAGATTTCTTGCTCAACAAAGATCTGAGGCTATCAGAAACAAGCTTCCTACAAGAAATCAGCTGAGAAACCAAATGATGACATACTTGAAGTATGTAGGTGGATACAAACATGCTCAGCTGAACAAAAAGAAGTTTGAAGAAATACAAGTGATGTATGAAAAGGTAAAAAGGGCAAATGAAAATTTCATTCCAATTGGTTCTGCTAAAGATGAAAAATTGATTGAAAAGATGAACAAGAAAGCAGATGGTATGGATAAAGAAGAGGTTTCTGAAGAACCTGAAAGTACTAAGGTTAAAGCTAAAATTGAAGAACCTAAGGAGAATATCAGGAAAAGATCAGGAAGGAGACTTAAGATGAAAGCTCCAAAGAGGTCAAAAAGGCAAAAGACTGATTCTGATTATGAAGAGGAGAATCATCTAAAAACCTTTCTAAAAATAGTTCCTAAAGAAGAAGAAAAGATTGATTATGAAGTTCTGGGCACTAGGTATCCTATCATCAACTGGGAATCAAAATTTTATGATTATGGTCATTTTGGAAGAGAGTTGATTTACTACAGAGTTTTTAGAGCTGATGGAAGTTCAAGATGGATCAAGACCTTTTCTGAGATGATTAAATTTTTTGATAGGATGGATCTGGTTGAGATACATAGTTTAGTAATGAAAAGGTTTGAAACAACACCTCCAGAAGGAATTGATCTACTTCTTTGGGGTGATTTGAGGACTATGTTTGAGTCAAAGGAAAAGGATGAACTCTAGAAGAATCAAGAAGAGTAGAAGCTTTAGAGTTGGATATTCTATGAAAACTGTGGAGTTCATGTCTTGAGATTAGAAGACGGTACTGAGATCAATATGCTAGCAGAGCGAAGATATCCTCTTATTAAAAATACACTTGAGAGGATGATAGATCTAAGATTGATAGTTGTATCTGATGATGATACTGTATTTGATTTCCTGAGGTTTATTGAGCAACAAATTGATGAGTATGGAGGCCAAGATATAGATAAGGAGGATCTATGAGTGTTGGTTTCAGAACTACATAACAAATGATTATCAGTTCACCATGTTTAACAAACATAAGAACTAGCTAGTCCACAAGCAAACGGGTTGTGGTAAAGACTTCTCAAATCCGTTTATGGTTGACAATTTATCAAAAATTATATGGTTCTTAACTCACCTTGCTTTACGGTAAAGAGTTGGCTAGTCCAGGATCAAACAGTTTCTGGTAAAGACTAATCAAATCTGTTGATAGCTGATAGTTTGCTAAAAACTATATGGTTATCAATGCACCATGTTATGGCAATGAAGCATTAACTAGTCCAAAAGCAAACAGCTTTTGGTAAAGATAAATCAAATCCGTTGATAGTTGATAGTTTACTCAAAACTATAAGCTTATCAATTCACCTTGTTGTTTACAATGAATAATTGGCTATCCCAGAGCAAACGACTACTGGTAAAGGAATGTCAAATCCGTTAATGGCTGGTAGTTTGCCAAAAACTACAATGCCAACTTAGTTGGATGTTGCTGTGTTGCTAAGAAGACATGTTGTTGATAAAGATGTATAGCTGAAGATGTCAAAATTATCAAAGATCAAGATCAAGATTTGATAGATTGTTTGGATACATCCTCAAGAGTTTATGAAAAGTAAACTGAAGAAACATGAAGTTAAACAAGTTCAAAAATCATGTTTAGGGGAGGATTGTTGGGAATTATGCATTACTGACTTAGTACCGTTAGTTATATTAGTTAGTACCGCTAGTTATAATTTGTACTGACAGTACAAAATGTTAGTACTGATCAGTTAGTTAGTACCGTTAGTATAAAATAGTTAGTACCGTTTATAAGATATGCATGAGATATCTTAGGAAAGGATATGCATGATCTTTATACGCGTTTTGTAAAGCCCATTAGGGTTTTCTTAGTCTATAAAAGGAACCCTAGGCATAGTTAGTAGATATAGTTCTACACAGATCAATAGAGATCGATTAGCAATCATAGTTTTGTAATCTGTAACCTAGGCAGATTCAAGTTATAATATAAAGTTCTTTTGTGATTCTTAATATTGTTCTTCTTAGCATTATTGATTAGTTTCTGCATAATCAATAGTGTTCAAATCAGTGTTTCATTATTATTGCTTTAGAATTATCTAAAGGAAAAAATCCTTTACAAGCTAAAGGTTAAGATCTATTCAGTTAACGATCCAACAGTTATTAGCTGATTTTTTTTGCATTTATGAGGTTATTAGGTTGAGCGTTTATAAGCTATTTAATACCCGTAAAAAGCGAGCTTATGAAATGAGCGAGTTCGAACACTTGAAAAAGTAGGAATAAGTTTCATGTTTAGAAGAAATTAGAGAAAGAAAGTTTTTAACTAGGTTAGGTCAGTTAAATAACAGAACCGAACCCGACTGGTACTATGGGTTCGAGTAATTCATTTGTTTTGCTTTCCGGTTTAGTTTTAACCCCGTGCACTGCCCTCTAATTGTATGTTACAAGTGCACCATTTTTGCTTGCTTAATCACAATGACTAAATGTTCAACCATTTTGGAAGCTTAAAATAATGGCAAACTATGTAATGCTAAGTCTTTGCTCATGCCAACAGGAAACGGAAGCTAATGCGGGGAGGTTTAAGACTTTGGCCTAGCAAGGTGGCAGCCGCCTGATGGAGATATAGAAAAAGAAAAGTAATTTGTGGAGGTTGTTGGACACTGCTAATGTGTACACGTGTTACTACAAGTGTGAGATGCTCATGTTGTCATACAGTGAATCTTGCACCAGGTATGGTAATTTAATTTGTTCTTTATATATACATTGTAGCGCTCTAGGAGGTTATATGGAGTTATGGACCCAAAATACACTTTGCGTCACTTTTGACTCTTTTGAAATTAGGATACACAATTTCTTGGTCAAACAAAGAAAAAACGACATAAGCTACAAAAGGTGCGAAAACTAAAAAAGTTTTAACGTTTACTTATAACCTGATGAAAAGTAAGAACCTTGATGAAAAAATAGAAGTTGCATGTTGTAGGGCGCGTCATGAAGGGACATGATGATTCAAAACCATGGTCACAACTTGTTAAAGCTTAGGTTTGCGTTACTTAAAAGTGGCCTGATAGTGCTAAACCGACCTCGAATGGGAGGCTTGAGGTCATAGGTTTAAATTCACACATTACAACGGACAGGGACGGAACCAGGGGGTGTCCCAGGACCCCCATGGAATTTTGCGGCGTAGTGTTAAATATTGTTAAATTTTGCGGCGTAGTGTTAAATTTTGTTAAATTTTTAGAGGCAGATTCAGGTCTGTAATGGCTTGGGTTCCCAAGAAGGTCTGATTTTCTTATTTGCAGGGCAACCTAGAGATAGAATTGGAAGATTCAGTGAGGTTAAATAGCCCTGAAGACAAAAAGGTAACAAGAGCAAGAAAGACTTGGTTATAAAGCAGCTAAGAAATGCATATCTAATTGATGATGAGAAAGAGAGCAGGAGCTAGAGTTGACAGAAAATGACAAGTCACAATACAAGAAGTGTTTAGATACATCCTCCTAGTGAAGATAAAGCTTCTTATCAAAAAACTTGAAGATTCAGAAGATGAACATCAAGTTTAGGGGAGGATTGTTGGGATCAAGAAGCCTTTAATGAAGAAACTTGATGATTAACAAGATGAATATCAAGTTTAGGGGAAGATTGTTGGGAATTAAAGTCTTCATACTTTGTACTGCCAAGCATAATTTAGTACTGCTCAAGATACATGGAAATATGCTAAGTGTTGTAAACTGCCAGTACTAATCAGTTAGTACTGCTAGAGTAAATTTAGTACTGCTAGAGCAAAGTTAGTACTGCCAGTACTAACTTAATACTGCTGAAGGACTTAAGACTGCTGGTGAAGACTGAAGAAAATATTCTAAGTAGTTAGTACTGCTAGCACAAAGTTAATGCTGCTAGTGAATATTGTTAGTGCTGATTGAAGAGATTATCGGCTGATTGAAGTCAATGACTGAAGATATTAATGCTGATTGGGACACAAGATATGCTAAAGAAGGAAACAAGATCAACATTATTGATGGAGTGATGATATGCTTTAAAGAGAAGATTTAGTTTCCTTATACAGTTTCCTTGTAATTAATGTGTAATTAATTGTATTAATTATGTTTCCTTGTAAGTCTTATGATCTCTCTATATAAAGAGATCATAGACACATAGTTTTGGTATTGAGAAAAAGTGTGTGTAGAGATATAACTTCAAGATTGTAAACCCTAGTACTAGCCAGAGTACTAGTATTATTCATCATAATAAAATTGAAGCTTTTTGGTTACATTTTTGTTCTTTCATATTCATTGTTTTATTCATAATTCTTCTAGGTATTAAAGAGTAGATTCCGCATACTCTTTAATATTCAACACAAAGTTTCTATCAGTGTTATTTTGGATTTATCCAAGGTAACATATTCTTTATACAAGCTAAAGAATCGATCAATGATTGGGATCAACAATCAATTGATTTTTCCAATCTCTTGATAAAAACGAGTCAGGTTCCTCATTTGTCAGCAACTCTTGGGCTTCTTTGTTGATCGGCTCGTCTAAGTCATCAATCCTGTAACATTCATTGTCTTCAGTTGTTGGTCTTTTAATTGATTGGTCTACGTCAAAGATCACTTCATCATCCCCCACTCTTAGTGTTATCTTTTTATTGAACACGCCAATCATAGCTCGAGCGGTGGCCAAGAATGGTCTTCCTAAAATTATAGGAGCTCTTGAATCTTCGGGCATATCTAGGATGACGAAATCTATGGGAAGGATGAATTTGTCTACTTTGATGAGCATGTTTTCGATTATTCCTCTCGGATATTGGATTGACCTATCCGCAAGTTCCAAACTCATTCTAGTAGCCTTTGGTTCTCCTAAACCGAGTTTCTTATACATCGTGTATGGCATTAAGCTTATGCTAGCTACAAGATCTGCTAATGCATTATCAATATGTAATTGGCCAATGTCATAAGGAATAGTAAAACTGGTATGCGTTTAATTACACATACCTTTCACCATTAAAAGGGGACTTAAATGACAAAAAACGTACCAAAAATACATTGTATTTGTATGTTTTCGTTTATATTATGCAGGAAACGGATATCCGAGAAAAAGATGAAAAATCAAGCCAAAAACGACAAAACCGAGCACGGAATGGAAAAGCGTGGAAAAGCCAAAGTCAAATCAAAGCCAAAGTCCAAGAAAGACAAAGTCAATGGTCAAAACCGAAGCCGACACCGAAGAATACTTGATGGGCCCAGCCGAACCCATCTAATGGGCCGGACAAGCCCATTAGTATATTACATGAAGACTTTAAGCCCAAGTTTAAATAAAAAGGCCCATTTCCTTTTTATTATTATAGCCGACCCAAACTGCTAAGGCCCATTCCCATTTAAACTTCGTTAGTCCCTTTAGGGACTAACTTTGCAAAACCGCAAAATACTTTGAGGGGGCATTTCTGCCATGCCCCAAAGTTGAATCCACCACAAGGGACCTTTATTGAAAGATATACATACACCTTGGAGGGCTTGTTTTGCCAACTCCACAAACCTTTCCCCTGCACCCTCAAACAAACAGACATAAACCCCTTTTTCCCGCCAATGAACAGTACCCAAGTACTGTTCATTGTCTCCTACCTCTGGCAAACAAACAAAAACTCATTAAAACTATAAACCCCACACCCCACATGGATCAATGAACAAGCTGGCAATCCCGAACCCCTCCATTGGTTCGAAGAAAACAACAAGGTTTTAAGGGCTGTGATCGTTTTACTTGGGGACAAATGAAATTTGATGGCCAGGATGATATTGAGCTTCTACTCACACAACAAACACACAAGTTGAAGTCTCTCTACAAAGAAACACAAGACCTAGAATCTTCCTGGTTCTTGTATAAATAGAGCATTTGTAAGCCCATGGAGGCATCGATCAATCTAGCTTTTTAATATATTCTTAACTTAGTTTTAACCAGCTTATTTTCTTGTAATGTGTTTTTAAAAGTTAATGAAATTCAAGTTTTTCTTTAAATCCGTTTTCTAGTTTTAAGTTTCTTTAAGTTTCAAAAGTCTTTCATAAGCTCTTCTCAGCTTGTATAACTCAGGGTGTTTTGGATAAGGTCCCTCAAAAACTTATCTAAGCTTTTAGGTTTTCATTAGTAAGGAATTTGGCATTTTGAGCTTTTGGATGATAAGCAAATAAAGGAAGTGCTTATGGGTTCAGTAGAGTGCTTATTTATAAGCTGGGTAGGTCTTTAGAGCTTATTTAGGTCCTTTAATCCCTGTTTAGAGCAAGGGATCAAGTAAGTTTCCTTTTTCATATTTTGCTTATTACTGTACAAGTGCTTATTAACTGCTTATTTTCTGTCTTTTTATGCTTATTTATGTTAGTTTATGCCTGCTTATGCTTACTTAATGTTTTCATGTCTTTTATTTTAGTTTTGCTTTGAATCTGCCCTTTATATGCTCTTAAACTACTTATCTCTTACTTGCTTATTTCTCTGCTTATTTGCCATTGAATTGTGCTTATTTATTGTTTATATTTGCTTATTTATGCTTTGTTATGATGTTTAGTGCTTATCTTGCTTAGTCTTTAGTTTAAAAGTGATTTGTGCAAATTTCTTAGTTAGTACTGGTAGTGTATTTAGTTAGTACTGGTAGTATATGAGTTAATACTGTTGATTTAATTTAGCTTATTTAAAGTGCTTATTATTGATTAAAATCTGCTTATAAGTGCCTTATATTGTTATTTGATAATCTGTTTTTAACAATTTAGGATCAAATCAGCTTGAAATAGAAAAAAAATGACTTTTGAAAACTTAAAAGGCTGTTTGAAACAAGCAGTACTAACCCATAGTTAGTACTGCTAGTTCTCTTTGGGCTTTTCAACAAGCAGTACTAACTCCAAGTTAGTACTGGTGGTATATTCAGTTAGTACTGTTAGTTAATACTGTTAGTACTGTTAGTACTGTTAGTGCATTTTTGCTTATTAGCTTATTATTTTTGCTTATTTAGGATTAGCTTAGCTTTTTAGAGTAGATTTAGCCCATTTTCGCTTACTGTTTTTAGTTTAGAGCTTATTTAAACTAATTTGCCTTTTCAAAGTAATTTTAAGTGTTTATTAGTTTTTAGCTTATTTGCCATTCTAGCTTATTCTAGTAGCTTATTTTATGCCCAAGAGCTTATTAGGGGTAGTTAAATATCTGTTTTAGCTTATTTGCTTATTTCTTATTTCATTGCGTTTTATTAAGCCTAGCAGTACTAAGTTAAATCTAGCAGTACTAACTTTTTAAGTTAGTACTGCTGAGTCTTATTTGTTCTTCTAGCTTATATGTCTTAAACTCTTAGCTTATTTTTGTTCTTAGCTGCTTAATAGGTGTAGTATAGGACATATCTTAGCTTATTTGTCATTCAGTTGCTTATTGTGCTCAAAAAACTAGCCAACAGTTTGGCTTGTTTTTGCTTAAGTGTTGAAAAGTTAATACTGCCATCTTGTTTTGCTTATTTCGTGCTTAAAGTTGCTTATTGTTAGCTTTTTCAAAAAGTTGTAAAAAAATATTAAAAAAAATCATTTAGGGTTAAATTTTTGGATAATTTAGTTTTGTTTTAACTCACGTTTTTACTTTCCCGTCCACGTTTTAGGATTTAATCATTCTAGCTTCCGTTTTTAGGTTTTCCTTAATTGTTTTTGCATTCTAATTAGAAGAACCAAATCCAAATCTTTTTCCATTCAAACATCAAATGTCAAATCGAGTCTTGACCATCCAATTCACTCCTCGTTGGGGATAAACGACCCGAGAATATCATATACACTCCTTGGTTTTTATTGATTGTCTTTCTTTTAAAACTATTCAAGGGCAACTTGAATTGTTTTTGGGTTATATAAGTAGTAGTATATTTATAATATATTAATTATTTATTTACCCAAAAAAGAAACTGTCACACCTCCTGAAGTGTGACCTGCAGTGTCAGAAGTTTGTTGTTTGGGGGGTGTAGACAAATGGTCTTGAGGTTGGTCAGGTTCATGCATAGGCTCAGGAATAGGTTCAGGTATGGGTGGTGGGACTGCTTGTGCAGCTACCCCTGCACATGCACATTCTTGATCTTGCGGAAGCATAGCAGCTAAAAGTTTCATAGGTTGCCCCTCAAAGTTGAGCTTCATATTAGAAAAAAGTTTACTAGATAGCTTAAACACATGGTATTATCTTGCAAAACTAGTTTCTATACCCAAAATGGTTTGAAGAAATCTAGGATACATTAAGAACTTTTTAACATTTCCTATGTTACTAACCATGCCCTTAAATATGTAGCTAGACCAGTTAAATTTTCTCCCATCAGATAGACAAATAAGAGCAACAGCAAGTGAGCTACCAAATTGATCTCAACTACCAGACTTGGTACCAAATTGATCCCAACTACCAAACTTATTTGAACAGTTTTGCAAAAGCTTGTCAGTTGCCAAAATACTTTTAACAAAAACACTTGTTACTAAAACAAAAAGTGAAAACCATTGAAGACAAACTACACAAAAGAGAGTGATATATCAAAATACAGTTTGGACACAGCAAAAAGTTAGAATATATACGATAGAGTTACATAGTACCATGATCAAACAGGAGAAACTTGGGCAGCAGCAATTTGATTCTTGATGAACCAAATCAATTGCTCAACAGTAGTCATGTCATTGCCTACAACATCCTTGTCAATCTCCAACTTGCGCTTTAGCATCCTTTCCATGAGCTTCACTGAGAGAGGATAAGATACATCACCTTCTTGAGAATCCATCAACACCTGAAGATCACCCCATAACACCTGAAGATCACAACCACCTTCCTTTTCTTAGTCTTGAGTTTTACCTCAATTGCTTTGACTTTCTTGACCAACATTCCCACCACATCCTTAAACAGCTTCTTGGTGTCCTTGAGCTTAGTTTCCAACGAATTTACCTTCTGCACAAGAGTAGAAACTACAGAGGACACATCAGTTAGTGTAATAAGGTCCTCTGCACCTCTTGAAGTGTGACCTACTGGGGGAGCCTGAGTGGACCTTGGTGGAGATGCATGGAAAGAGCCTCCCAAAGGTTCATCTTACATATTGGTGGAAGTGAAAGGGTCATCATCAGTCTTATGGACTCGTGAGAAGGAAGCTATATTTGGGTCTGAACTTTGACCATGCTCAAAGACAGGAGCAATAGGGTCAGAAGTTTGTTGTCTTGGGGGTGTAGACAAATGGTCTTGAGGTTGGTCAGGTTCAGGCATAGGCTCAGGAATAGGTTCAGGTATGGGTGGTGGGACAGCTTGTGCAGCTACCCCTGCACCTTCACCTTCTTGATCTTGGGGAAGCATAGCAGCTAAAAGTTGCATAGGTTGCCCCTCAAAGTTGAGCTTCATATTAGCAAAAAGTTTACTAGATAGCTTGAACACATGGTATTGTCTTGTAAAACTAGTTTCTATACCCAAAATGGTTTGAAGAAATCTAGGATACATTAAGAACTTTTTAGCATTTCCTATGTTACTAACCATCCCCTTAAAAATGTAGCTAGACCAGTTAAATTTTCTCCCATCAGATAGACAAATAAGAGCAACAGCAAGTGAGCTACCAAATTGATCCCAACTACCAGACTTGGTACTGAGACAGTGAAGAATGGTGTGGACCAAAAACCTCCATTGAGGTGAAAACTTGTTCTTGTAAAAGGTTAACTTGCCTTCAGTGACATACCCAAGGTTATCCATTCCAGAATAGATTTCCGCAATGGGTAAATCATCAATACCACCATCATCAGCTAATTGAAGTTGACTTCTTACTGAGTCCTCAGTAATGGTGTAGGGAGTCTCATCAATGGTAGCTAGGATAGCTGGGGGACCTAACTCAGGAGACCTGAGTGTAGCCGTTGACCAAAATTGTTTGACTAATGAGTCAAAGATGATGGGGTCATTTGTGAGAGCATACCTTATGTGAGAAGCCCTCAAGAAGTCAAGAACCTGATGATAATCATCACTGCCTTTGGGTTTTTGCAAATAACCCACTTTGTTGTGTTCATCCCTGTATCTTAGTGCGGCCATTGATGATTTTGAAATAGGGTTGAGATTTTGTGCTGGTTGTTGATCGCAATGAGAGTTGATACTGGTAGAGAGTGGTAATTGAATTTATATAGAGGAATGATCTCAATGTCTATTGGACCGTTTGGAAATTAGGGTTTTAATGAAAAAGTAACTGTTAAAATGTGAGAAAACAGTAATTATCCATTTAAGTAGGAAACCCTTTGACGAATTAAATGCCAACAATATCTCAATGGTAACTTTTAATTAAGATAAAACTCAATTTAATCTACCAGCACGAACGAACATAACCAGCACAAAGAAAAGTCAACCAGAAGGAAAATTAACATTACCAGTAGGAAGTGGTCAACCAGTAGGAAAAATAAAACTACCAGTAGGAACTCTGGGAACACCAGAGGGAACACTTAAACTACCAGTATGAACTCGTTGTCATCAAAATAAGGCCACTTGGTCCATGTAGAGCACTAGAAAATCACTAATCCACCCTCTTGAACCATTAGTCTGCAAAAGGTGAGGCCAATACACACAAGACATATACAAGAAAATGGAAAGGAAAATTAACTATCAGAAGAAAAATACAACTACTAGGAGAAACATATTGTAGCAAGAAAAACTACTTGGTAAAAAAAATTAAAAACCAACTTTTTAGAAAATTGTACAACAACAGTCCTCCCCTTAGACTCAAATCCTCCCCTTAATAAGAGCATCTATGGATTAAGCATCCCAATATTAACCACAAGATGATTAAACCTATGTCCATCAAACGCCTTGGTTAACAAATCAGCCACATTATCATCAGTATGTATTTTAAGCACTTGAATAAGTTTCTTTTCATTAGCATCTCTTATGAAATGGTGCCTAATTTCTATGTGCTTAGTCCGTTGGTGAAAAACTCAAAGTTGGTGATACTAAGACTTTCTCCTACAATATCATTGAAACGGTTTTACCGAGTCGAAGTTATTGACATGCTTGGAAGAATATGTTCAAGAAGTTACTTGAAATATCCTAAAAGTAAAGCAATCGCACATCTATAACTAAACTTATATCGATTGCTCGCTCTCCATCATTCACTCCTTCGGAGATGTGATTTTCTAATGGAAGAGATCGATAAATTTCTTGAACATGATGATTCAATACCACCAGGTGTATTACCGGGCATTATGACTGAGGGAATATGGTTAAGTGTGGTCAATAGTGACCCAAATCTCCCTCCATCACCAGTTTGTGAAATCAATGTGCCTGATAAGATTAAATCTTCAATTAAGATCCTCTCCGAACTTGACTCAAAGACTTACCATCCCATCTTGAGTATGCGTTTTTGGAGGGTGATGACAAATTACCCGTCATAATCGCTAAAAACTTGAAAGATGAGGATAAAACCGCCTTGATCAAGAGTTCTAAGTCACACAAACAATGCATACTTGGAAGAATTTCTGATATTAAGTGAAGAACCACCAGTTTTTTGCACCCATATATTTTATGGAGGAAAATAGCCAAAGCCCTTAGTTCAACAACAAGAATAGTTAACCCCAAAATCCTGAGTGTTATTAAGCAAGAAGTGTATCAAAACTTCTTTAATGCCTATGGGTTAATTTACCCTATCTCTGACAGTCCCTGGGTAAGCCCAGTTCATTGTGTCCCTAAGAATGGAGGCATAACCGTGGTAAAAAATGAAGAAAATGAGTTAATACCCACTAGGTTGGTTCCGGGATGGCGAGTTTGCATCGATTACCGAAAACTCAATGATGCAACTCGTAAAGACCATTTCACGTTGCATTTAAGGATCAGATGCTTGAAAGATTAGCCGAAATGAGTACTATTGCTTTTGTGATGGATTCACCTGCCTTTAAACTATAGATCCCGATTGACCCACTTATCAAGAGAAGACTACCTTTCACCTGCCCTTTGAAACGGGACACTTTGCCTATCGTCCGCATGCTTTAGGGTTATGCAAAGCACCGAGCACGTTTCAAAGGGGTATGTTGCAATCTTTCATCGTATGATGAAAAAAACCATGGAAGACTTCATGATGAATTTCCTTCGGTTTTCGGTGATTCTTTCTCCTCTTGCCTTTCCTATTTAGATAAAATGCTCCAAAGGTGTAAAGACACCAATCTTGTGCTAAATTGGGAAAAATGCCACTTTATGGTCAAGGAAATAATAGTCCCTTGCCATAAGATTTTCTATATCCCGGGATAGAGGTAAAAAGCGCAAAAGTCGATGTCATTGCAAAATGCCCTCATCCCACACTACCGTGAGGTATTGCCGCAGTTTTCTCTGTCATATCCGGATTCTACCTCGGACGATTTATTCCTGGATTTTTCCAAAATCACCTGGCTTACGACCCCCTCCTTGAAAAATAACACCGTTTATCTTCTCGAAGGAATTGCACACAAAGCATTTGAAACCCTTAAGAGAAGTTAACCCAGGCTAGCCAATTCTAGTTGCTCCCCGATTGGACTCCTTTGAAATCATTTGTGATGCAATGATTTTGCTGTTGGGGTCATTCCTAGGAGCAAACTTAAGACCAAGCACTTCATCCGATACATATGCAAGCAAAACTATGACCGAGTCAAGCACATTACACTACAACGGAAAAAGAAATTACTTGTCGTAGTGTATGCGGACATATCGCTCTTCAAGTACCTGCTTGCTAAGCAGGATGCTAAGCCAAGATTGCTCCGGTGGATTTTGCTGCTCTAAGAATTTGATGTCGTTATCCGTGATAAAAAAGGAGCAGAAAATCTCGCCGCCGACCACCTTTCTAGACTTGAAAATCCCCATCAAAGTGAGCTCGAGAAAAAGTAAAATAACGGAATACAATTCCTCTCGATACACTTGTGGATGGTTACCTTTCGTGGTTGATGATAATTGCCCTGTGGTTTCCAAATATGCAAATACCATACGGAATTTTGTGATCAAAGGAAGTCGTCCCAGCAGAAAAGAAATTTTTTAAAGATTCAAACACACTTTTGGACGAAACCCCTTCTTGTTTAAGATATTGTAGATAATTGAATCCGGACGGTGTGTGCACGGCAAGGAAGCTCTCGACATCCTCGAAGCTTGCCATAATGGACCCACGGGGGGACATCATGGTGCAAATCTCACCGCCAAAAAGGTCTTTGATGCCGGTTTCTTCTGGCCCACGATTTACAAAGATGCCCACGAGTTGGTTAAAAACTGCGACTCGTGCCAGCGTCAAGGAAAAATTTTGCAACGTGATGAGATGCCACAAAACACTATTCTAAGTTGTGAAAATCTTTGACATTTGGGCATTGGATTTTATGGGGCCGTTCCCGTCTTCAAGAGGGAACAAATATATACTCGTGGCAGTCGATTACTTATCAAAATGGGTTGAAGCAAAAGCGCTCCCCACCAATGATGCCCGAGTTGTTTGCAAATTTCTCAAATCTCTCTTCGCCAGATTCGGTGCCCCTCGTGCAATCATAAGTGATCGCGGAACCCATTTTTGCAATGACCAAATTGGCAAAATGTCATGTTAAAAACGAGAGTTCACTCATCTTCTCTCCACCCAGGCAAATCAACCCACAACAAGTGGACAGGTTAGGTATCCAACGTGGTGTAAAAGAATTCTTGAAAGGACCAAGGCGAAAACGTGCCTCTTGGTCGGAAAATAAACAGGATGGCGCTCTCATTGTCTTCCGTACAGCTTACACAACACCCATCGGGTTGCACTCCTTACAAGCTTGTATATGGAAGGCATGTCATCTACCGTTTGAGTTGGAGCACAAAGCTTACGGGCCGTATGCCCACAAACTTGATATCAAAACCCTGTTGATCACCTCGACACAGAAAAGTACAACTCAATGAACTTAATGAAATTCTGATCATGCCTAGAAAACATCTTTGATCACTAAAAGAGAAAACAAATAGATCCTGACTCCAAAGATTAAAAACGCCAAACTCCGCGTTTTCACTCGGTGATCAAGTCCCTCCTCTTTAACTCTAGATTGAGGATTTTATATCGGGCAAGCTAGACCACCTGGAGTTGGCCATTACACTGTTAACCCAATTTTTTCATATGCACAGTCGAGTTATCCCAAAACTCCAGCTAAATTCAAAGTGAATGTGCATCGGTTTTGAAAGCACTACTTTGGAGGGGACGTACCACAATTGGTAGTCCCGGATCTCCAGACGTTCCCCATGGACCAATAAATTCAGGGACGGGTCAAGCATAGCGACCTTAAACAAGCGCTTCGTGGGAGGCACCCCATGCTTATCAGTAGTAGTATTATGTAGTAATGAATAAGTGTTTTTGTGTGAGGAGGCTTACCTCTTCCATTACCCATGTTTTGTCCGTGTTTTGTGTGTTTTGTGTTGTATGTCCAGGATTTCTCGGATTGTGAAGACTCTCGTGCTCGCAGTTTACCCTACCATACCACAAAAGAGGTTACACATCCTCCATCTTCTTTTGTGGGAATCCAATATCCCAAATCAAATCGACTACCGTTTTATCTTTTGGCAAACTTACATAAACGCCCTTAGATTTACGTAGTACCACCCGCCCATCCTTTACAAAACATCGAGATGATGTTTAGTTCTATATGGGGAAGTCTTCGATTTGAATTTTTCCTGCAGCCGTTGGTGTCACGAAATCCTGTTTTTATGTTACCACCAAAAATCTTTGCAAAAATACGCAAAAAAATGAAATTTTTTAAATAAATTTTCGAAAAAATAAAATAAGTGTTTTGTCCACAGTATTGGACTTTCCCAATGAGTAGAATGAGAATAAAATTTTGACTCGCTCGGGCTAAGTTGAGCCCTATTTGTCCTTAACCATTTAAATAAACGAAAGATTATTAGGGCTAAGCGTTCGCCGGATCCCTTTTTATTATGGATTTTAAATTTGCGAAGAACTTACAGAAAAATGATAGTGTATTTACCAGTATGAGCTTAAGGCAAAGATATTGTAAATCTTAAAAGCTTATAGGTGTAACCGTGCGTCGTTTATCTCCCAAAAGCTTTTAACCTAACTAATAAACGTGCTTAATTTTGTTTTAACTTTAAACCGACATTTTCTAAAAAGAAGCTCTTTCGGAAACTAAAAATATTCAACTTAGATCAGCTTTATAAACTTGGAGTTTCCTAAAACGAAATTTTCTCTTTTAAACGGAAAATATGGTTGCAAAAAAAAGAAAAAAAAAGAAAAAAAAAGAAAAAAATGATGAAAAAATAAATGAATAATATAAACTGTGGGCTGATAAAGGTTTACTGCATCTTGCCGGCTATAGAGATAATAAATGCCAAAGTGCATTCGTAAGTGTTATCAATAAGAAACCGTCGTCAGACTAAGTCACTACATCTTGTCGGAGGCGTAGCCGATGTTGTAGTCATGTAAATGATGACGGTATTATAGTATGTATATAGCAATAAATGAAAATTTAATGGTTAAGATTTCTTTTTCTAAACTCAAGTATAATTTTGAACTAAGGAAAAAAAAAAAAAAAAAAAAAATAGAACTTTGCTTTAAGACTTACAACAAGTTGTTGGTTGCCGTCAGGTAATTATCGATTAAGAATTCTCCCGTGGGGTGTCCAAAACCTGGGCACTTATTGCTGATAAGGCTGGGAACGGTTCCGGTAGAAGAAAATGTTCGCTACATGGAATTACTCAAACCAATGAGATCATAAATTTTTGATGTATTGTCGGCTTTGAGTAGTTAATATTTATTTAGCGGTAAATCAAAGAAAATCTGCTAAAGGGAGGAGTATCCCGTTATTACATTGCGAACATTTCTACCGGGGGTCTCAACCTGATAACCTAAGTCGAACAAATCGGCTTGTGGGCACTAACAAGAAAATGCTGGTTTTGGTGGTGAACTAGTTCCTTTTCCCCAGATTTCTTCAGAAATATCGTTATGCACACAGAACTATACTACTTTCTAAAACCGTCGATCTAAATTTAACTTAAAATTAAGCACAACCACTCTAATTGAATAATTATTGGGAGCAAAAAGTTGACAAGTCATAGTTATAAGTAGTGTTAGCATATTTACTTGTACTTAACAGTGATTTCGTTTTTACGCTTAGCTTGGGACTAGTGAAAAATCAGGGACGATGAATTTATCCGTCAGGACATCCGTAGATTATTCTATGGCGCATCTCATTCTATGATCCCAGAGTTGAAAAAAAAAAGGAAGTCAGAACAGTATTTAAGAAAAGAAAAAGGAAAATCCAAAAAAAAATAGGGATAGTTAGTGTACATATAAAAAATGGTGAAAACGGGACTTGTCGAAGCTATTGATTCTTTAGTTCCCCTTGACGAACACTTAGCTACTTTTCGAGGTTATTAGTCGAGGGGGATTAAGATTCTTAGGTTCTTGAGTGTTTACTTCATAACATTGCGTGAGGACACGGCAATATCTTAGTATGGGGGATTTTGGTATGTGCTTAATTACACATACCCTTTTCCATTAAAAACGGGCTTAAATGACTAAAAACGTACCAAAAATACATTGTATTTGTATGTTTTGCATTTGTATTGTGCAGGAAACGGATATTCAAGAAAAGGACGATAAAGCAAGCAAAAACGGACAAAACCGAGCACGGAATGGAAAAGACAAAGTCAAATCGAAGCCAAAGTCAGTCAAAGTCAAAAGTCAACCAAGTGAAGAAAATACAACTTGAGGGACTAAAATTGCCAAACCTCAAGTTGTATTACAAGAATAAAAAGACAAGGGCTGAAATTGGAAATTGGGTGAAGTATAACTTGAGGGGCCAAAGCTGCCAACTTACCCAAAACCATTTTTCCCGCCCAACAAACCCAAGAACCAATCACGGGTTCTCTTCTCCCCTTTTACCCTGCAACCATGAAAAATTCAGAGGATAAAACCTTCCCCCCTCCTCCAACTAACTTCCCACCAGCTTTATAATTGCCATGTTGCAATACCTTCAACACCATATTCTAGTAATTTTGATGGCTATACTGACTCAAACAAGAAGCACAAGAAGATATAAATGGCTAGATTAACTTGTTATCAAGTCCCTCCACACACAAAACAAAAAACGGCTTTGAAAGCATCACACAAAAGAAGCACAGGTGAGAAGGCCAAGAAGAGAAGACTTCGACTATAAATAGAGCCTTTTGTAAGCCTTTAAGGCATCTTTAAAAATCAAAAAATCTTAGCTTATCTTAGTTTTATTGTAATTTTTATTAAGTCATTTTAGCATTTTATTCAGTTTATTTTACTGCCTTGTACTCTTTTTATGAATTAATGAAAGATTTGAAGTTTATGAGTAAAAGTCAAGGTATTTAATTCAACTCTTAAGTGTTGATTTGTGTTTAAAAATTTGTAAAGAAGCCTCCCACTCCAAGCTTATAAATAAGCTTTTTTTCATTAAGTAACTAAAAAGCTAATTAGTTAAGAAAAAATCGAAAAAATCTCACCTCAAATACACCACAGCTTATGGATGATAAAGCAATTTTGGATGGTGCTATGGACACTACAGAGCTTGTGTATATATCAAAACTAGAGCTTGTAGATTCTTTGTTTAACCTGTTATTAGAGCAGGTAGTTGTAGTTTCTCTTTTTCATATATTTACTTATTTACTAGAAGAACTGCTTAATAGTGCTTATTAGATGCTATATTTGCTTATTTATACATTATTATGATGCTAGTGCTTATCTTGCAATTAGTAGTTAGTTTAAAGTGATTTGTGCAAATGTTCTTAGTTAGGTACGGTTAGTTATGATTAAAACGTTACAATTATTTTAGTTTATTTAAGTGCTTATTATTGATTGAAATCTGCTTATAAGTGCCTTATTTTGTTATTTGATAATCTGTTTATAACAATTTAGGACCAAATCAGCTTTAAATAAAAAGAAAAATGATTTTTGAAAACTTCAAGGGGTGTTTGGAACAAGCAGTACTATCCCATAGTTAGTACTGCTAGTTCTCTTTTGGGATTTTCAACTAACAGTACTAACTCCAGGTTAGTACTGGTAGTTAATACTGTTAGTACTGTTAGTTCATTTTTGCTTATTAGCTTTTTATTTCTGCTTATTTAAGATTTGCTTAGCTTTTTAGAATAGATTAAGCCCATTTTCTTAACTGACTTTAGTAGAGCTTATTTAAGCTTATTTGCCTTTTCAAAGTAATTTCAAGAGTTTATCAGTTGTTAGTTTTTTTAGCCTATTCGCCATTCTAGTTTATTCTAGTTGCTTATTCTTATGCTTGAGTGCTTATTAGGGTTAGTTAAATATCTGTTTTAGCTTATTTGCTTATCTCTTATTTCATTGTGTCTTATTAATAAAGCCAGCAGTACTAAATCTAAGCAAGCAGTACTAACTCAAAGCTAGCAGTACTAACTCTAAGTTAGTACTGCTGAGTTTCTCTTGCTTAATTTAGCTTTATTGCGTGATGAAATATTGCTATTAGGTGATAAGCTTAATTAAATTTGTCTAGGCTTGTATTCTAGGCTTATTTACCTGGCTTACTCTTGTTTGCACTTGCTTATTAGGTTTAGTGTCCTAAACTTGTCTTTTCCATTTTCCATTACTTATTTAGAGCTCAAAAACCTGCTTAGGAGCAGTATTAGTCATTTTTAACACTTATAAATGGTGTATTTTTGATAATATAGTTTTTTTTTGCTCGCATTTTTACATTCCCGTCTAATTTTAGGTTTAAATCATTCTAGCTTTTGTTTTTTTAGGTTTTATTTAATCGTTTTTGCATATTTAACTTGTAGAAATAGAAAACCAATCATAACTTTGTCATATTCAAACATCGATTATCAATTCGTCATTCGATTTTCCATTCAACCTCGTTGGGACTTAACGACCCGGGAACTCATACTTCCGGACCATATATATATATTAATTGGTGAACTCTTGACCAATCCTTGGCTAAAGGTTAATTGGTGTTTAGTTAGCTTGTTTAATATATATAGTATAATATATTGATCGAACCATGGACCATCCGCAAAGGAACCCTTAGTAAATGTCGAACTTGATCAGCGGGAGATTTGTGGGACCGAAAAAAGCACTAGCAGGATTTGTAACGTTCGAAATGATGTTTGATGACATCTGGTACTCGAAGAAACAAACCACTCTTGCAATATCCTCACCGAAGCGAAATACGTAAGTGCCGGAAAGGCATGTCAACAAGCACTATGGATGAAACAAGCTGTCATCGACTACGACGTGCAACTTGACGACATTCCCATCATGTGCGACAACAAAGGCGCGATTGACCTTAGCAAAAACCCGGTGCAACATTCTCGTACCAAACACATCGAAATTCGTCACCACATCTCGTGTCTAATGTCCAAAAAGGACATAATCTCAATCGAAAAAGTGTCGTTCGTCGACAAATATTGTCGACATTCCTTACTAAACCCCGTAAAATTTGAATCGTTTTTAACTTCGACGTCTTGATTTAGGAATGGATGGAACACATTCCATAAACCTAAGCGTTCCGCTCTGTCCTTCTTCTAGTTATTTGATTTCTAGTTCGAGTTCATCCATGTCGTGACAACTTAAATAATTCATCCAAAGTACTTTAAGGCACCTTTAATTCGCGAAATGCAAATTAAAACGTCACTCCACTTCGTAAAATTTTCATAAAAAATGAGTCCAAAAACCCTTGACAGAGGGCGGTCCCATATATCCTGGCTTGTCCAAATACATTGGGGGCCTCCTATATGGGGGCCGCCCTCAGTCAAGGGTTTTTGGACTTATTTTTGACGAAAATTTTACGAAGAGGAGTGACGTTTTAATTTGCATTTCGCGAATTAAAGGTGCTTAAAGTACTTTGGATGAAGTATTTAAGTTGTCACGACATGGAATAGAACACGAACTAGAATCAAAACTAGAAGAAGGAGAAGCGGACACATAAGGTTTATGGAATGTGTTCCATCATTCCTAAATCAAGACGTCGAAAGTTAAACGATTCACATTTAAGGGGTTTAGTAAGAATGTCGACAATATTGTCGACGAACGACACTTTTTCGATTGAGATATGTCCTTTTTGGACATTATCACGAAGAAAGTGGTGACGAATTTCGATGAGTTTGGTAACGAGAATTGTTGCATCGGGTTTTGCAAGGTCAAATCGCTCCTATTGGTTGTCAGCACATTAGGGGAATGTCGCAAGTTTCACGTCGTAGTCGATGGGAGCTTGTTTCATCCATAGTGCTTGTTGACACGCCTTTCCGGCACTTACGTATTTCGCTTCGGTAGTGGATATAGCAAGAGTGGTTTGTTTCTTCGAGAACCAAGATGTCAAACAACATCCTACGAACGTACAAATCCCGCTAGTGCTTTTTCGGTCCACATAATCTCCCGCATGATCAAGTTCGACATATACTACGGTTTCTATGCCGGTCCCTGGTTCGATCAATAATATATATATATATAATAACACAAGCAAACACTCAACCAATTACCTTTAGCCAAGGATTGGTCAAGAGTTCACCAATTAATATATATATATGGTCCGGAAGTATGAGTTCCCGGGTCGTTAAGTCCCAACGAGGCTTGAATGGAAAATCGATGACGAATTGATAATCGATGTGTTGAATATAAAGTATGAGATAGGTTTTCTATATACTACAAGATTGCGAATATGCAAAAACGATTAAAAAAAAAACCTAAAAATGAAAGCTAGAATGATTTAAATCTAAAACGTAGACGAAAATGTAAAAACGCGAGCAAAAAAAACTATATTATCAAAAATTACACCCTAAAGTGATAAAAATGCTAAACTGCTAAGCGGTTTGAGCTCAAATAAGCTAATGGAAAATGGAACAGACAAGTTGGGCACTAAACCTAATAAGCAAGTGCAAACAAAGATAAGCAAGGTAAATAAGCTAGAACAGGCCTAGACAAATTTAATAAGCTTAACTAACCCTAAATAAGCAAATTCAACAAGCAATTAAGCTAAATTAAGCAAGAGAAACTCAGCAGTACTAACTTAGAGTTAGTACTGCTAGCTTTTGAGTTAGTACTGCTACCTTAGATTTAGTATTGCTGGCTTTAATAAGACACAATGAAATAAGAGATAAGCAAATAAGCTAAAACAGATATTTAACTAACCCTAATAAGCACTCAGGCATAAGAATAAGCAACTAGAATAAACTAGAATGGCGAATAGGCTAAAAAAAACTAACAACTGATAAACTCTTGAAATTACTTTGAAAAGGCAAATAAGCTTAAATAAGCTCTACTAAAGACAGTTAACGAAAATGGGCTTAATCTACTCTAAAAAGCTAAGCAAATCTTAAATAAGCAGAAATAATAAGCTAATAAGCAAAAATGAACTAACAGTACTAACAGTATTAACTACCAGTACTAACCTGGAGTTAGTACTGTTAGTTGAAAATCCCAAAAGAGAACTAGCAGTACTAACTATGGGTTAGTACTGCTTGTTCCAAACACCCCTTAAAGTTTTCACAAATCATTTTTCTTTTTATTTTAAGCTGATTTGGTCCTAAATTGTTAAAAACAGATTATCAAATAACAAAATAAGGTCACTTTAAGCATAATTCAATCAATAATAAGCACTTAAATAAACAAATCAAAGTAACATTTTTAACTCAAAACTAACAGTACTAACTAAGTAAATTTGCACAAATCACTTTTAAACAAACAACTAAGCAAGATAACACTAAGCATCATAATAAAGTAAAATAAGCTAATATAGGCCACCAAATAAGCACTATAAGCAGTTCTACAGTAAATAAGAAAAATAAGAAAAAGAGAAACTTACAACTCCCTTGCTCAAAACAGGGTTAAACAAAGAATCTACAAGCACTAGTTTGTATAAAACAAGCTAGTAGTGTCCATAAGCCCATCCAAAATTGGCTTATCATCCATAAGCTGTGGTGTATTTGAGGTGAGATTTTTTCGATTTTTTTCTTAACTAATTAGCTTTTTTAGTTTACTTAATGAAAACAGCTTATAAATAAGCTTGAGTGAGAGCTTCTTAACACATTTTAAACACAAATCAAACACTTAAGCAGTTGAATTTAAAAACTTGACTTTTTAACTCATAAACTTCAAACTTTCATTAATTCGTAAAAAGAGTACAAGGCAGTAAAATAAACTGAATAAAATGCTAAAATGACTTAATAAAAATTACAATAAAACTAAGATAAGCTAAGATTTTTTTGATTTTTAAAGATGCCTTAAAGGCTTACAAAAGGCTCTATTTATAGTCGAAGTCTTCTCTTCTTGGCCTTCTCACCTGTGCTTCTTTTGTGAGAGCTTCTCAAGGCGTTTTTGTGTAGTTGAGGGACTTGATAAAAAGTAATCCTCAGCCATTAAAACATCTTGTGCTATCTTGTTGTGAGTCCCCAATCTAGCCATCGAAATTACTTGAAAATGGTGAAGGATTGCCAACATGGCAATTATAAAGCTGGGGGAAGATAGTGGAGGAGGGGGAAGGTTTTATCCTCTGAATTTTTCATGGTTGCAGGGTAAAAGGGGAGAAGAGAACCCGTGATTGGTTCTTGGGTTCTGTTGGGCGGGAAAAATGGTTTTGGGTAAGTTGGCAGCTTTGGCCCCTCAAGTTATACTTCACCCAATTTCCAATTTCAGCCCTTGACCGTATTCATGTAAAAACAACTTGAGGTTTGGGAAAAATTTTAGGTCCCTCAAGTTGTATTTTCTTCACTTGGTTGACTTTTGACTTTGACTGACTTTGGCTTCGATTTGACTTTGTCTTTTCCATTCTGTGCTCGGTTTTGTCCGTTTTTGCTTGCTTTATCGTCCTTTTCTTGAATATCCGTTTCCTGCACAATACAAATGCAAAACATACAAATACAATGTATTTTTGGTACGTTTTTAGTCATTTAAGCCCGTTTTTTAATGGAAAAGGGTATGTGTAATTAAACACATACCAAAATCCCCCATACTAAGATATTGCCTTGACCACACCAATGTTATGAAGTAAACACTCAAGAAAACTAAGAATCTTAAACCCCCTCGACTAATAACCTCGAAAAGTAGCTAAGTGTTCGTCAAGGGGAACTAAAGAATCAATAGCTTCGACAAGTCCGTTTTTTCACTAAAAGATAGAATTTTTTTATATGTAAGAACAACTATGCCCTATTTTATTTTGGATTTTCCCTTTTTTGTTCTTTATAACTAACCCTGTTTGACTTCCTTATTTATCAACACTGGGATCTATAGAATGAGAAGCGCCCATATAATAATCTACGGATGTCCTATGACAGGATTAAATTCCAACGGCCCTGATTTTTCACTGTCTCCAAGCTAATCGTAAAAAACGAAATCACTGATAAGTAACAATAAATAAGCTAACACTAACTAATAACCTATGACTTGTCAACTTTTTGCTCCCAATACTTATTCATAGAGTGGTAGTGCTTAATTTTATTTAAATTTAGAACGAACAATTTTAAGAAGTAGTATAGTTTATGTGCATAACGATATTTCTGAAGAAATCTGGGGAAAATACTAGATCACCCACCAACCAGCATATTCTTGATAGAATCCCATCCGAGTTCGTCTTAGGTTATCAGGTTTTGAGACCCCACAGGAGAATGTTCGCAATGTAATAACGTGATACACCACCCTTTAGGCAGAATTCTCTTAGAATTACCGCTAAATAATTAAATACTAACTCCAAGCACCAACATCAAAAATTTTATGATCTCATTGGTGTGATTATTCCATGTAGCGACCTTCTTCTCGTAACGTCCCAGCCTTATCCCTAAGTGCCCCAGGTTTTGACACCCCACGGAGAATACTTTTAATCGAAATAATCTACCGACGTGCAAGCAACAACTTTTGAAGTCTTAAAGTCAAGTTTATTACAGTACAAAATTAAACTTGAGTTAGAAAAATAAATCTTAACCATTAAATTTCATTTATTCTATAATACAAAACTACCGTCATCATTTACAACTACAACATCGGCTACGCCTCCGACAAGATTGTAGTACATAGTCCTGACGACGGTTTCATAATTTATAACACTTACGAATGCTCTTTGGCATTGATTTATCATCAATAGCAGGCAAGATGCAAGTAAAACCAATTATCAGCCCACAGTTTATATTATTCATTTATTTTTTCATTTTTTCATCATTTTTTTTTACTTTTTTTTTGCAACATATTTTCCGTAATAGAGAAAATTTCGTTTTAGAAACTCAAGTATAAAGCTGAACTAAGATGAATATTTTCGTTTCCGAAAGAGCTTCTTTTTAGAAAATGTCGGTTTAAAGTTAAAGCAAATAGCACGGTTATTAGTTAGGTTAAAAGCTTTTGGGAGAAAAAGCGCAGGTACACCTATAAGCTTTTAAGATTTCCAAATAATCCTTGCTTAGCATCCTACTTGTAAATAACACTATCATTTTCATTCTTCGCAAATTTAAAATCCCTAATAAAAGGATCCGCGAATGCTTAGCCTAATAAACTTTCGTTTATTAATGGTTAAAGGGACAAAGCTAGGGCTCAACACGCCCGATCGAGTCAAAATTTATTCTCATCTACTCATTGGGAAAGTCAAAACTGTGACAAAACACTTATTTTATTTTTGAAAATTTTTAAATTTTTTTTATTTTTTTGGTATTTTTGCAAAAATTTTGGTGGTAAAAACGGGATTACGTGACAACAACGGCTGCAGGAAACAATCAAATCGAAGATCCCCCCATACTAGAACTAAACATCGTCCTCGATGTTTTTTTTTGCAAAGTGGTTAACCTAACCTAACATCAAAGGCCGATTCAAAAATAAGCCCAAGTAAAACGCCGAAATACGAAAAATATTGTGCAATTGGTAATCCCACAAAGAAGCTATAGGATGATCAACCCCATCTCTTGAGGAAGCAGGTTAAAACTGCTAGCACGAAGTCTCACAATCCGAATAATCCTGGACCATAACAACACAAACCCACAAACCACGGACAAAACATTGGGTTAAAGGTAAGAAGGTAAAGCCTCCTATCACACAAAAACACAAATTCAATATTACATAATACAACTACTGATAAGCTAGGTGCCTCCCTACGAAGCCACGATTACGGCGCTATGCTTATACCCGCCCTGAATTTATTGTCCCGGGGAACACTGGAGATCCAGACTACCAATTGTGTAGCGTCCCTCCAAAGGTAGTACTTCAACGATGACCATTCACTTTGAAATTTGGCCTGGAGTTTTGGGATAACTCGTCAGTGCCATATGGAGAAAAAAAAAAAAAAAAACTTGGGTTACAGTGAATGGTCCACTCCACGGGGTCTTAAGCTAGCCGATAATTCTCAATTCTAGAGTTAAAGAGGAGGACTTGATCACCGACGTTGAAAACGCGGTTTTTAATCTTGGAGTCATGGATTCTCTTTGTTTTCTCTTTATAGATCAAAGAGTTTTCATAGCATGGATCAGCGAATTTCATTAAGTTACATTGAGTATGAACATTTCCTGTGATCACCCAGGTGATATCAAAGTTTGTATGCTTAAGGGCCTAGTAAGCTTTGTGCTCCAACTCAACCGGTAGATGACATGCCTTTCCATATACAAGCTTGTACGGAGTGCACCCGATGGGTGTTTTGTAAGCTGTACGGAAGGCCCAGAGAGCGCCATCCAGTTTATCCGACCAAGAGGCACGGTTTTCGCCTATGGTCCTTTCAAGAATTCTTTTCAAACCACGATTGGATACCTCAACCTGTCCACTTGTTTGTGGGTGATATGCGGTGGAGAGCAGATGAGTGACTCCGTATTTAAGCATGACCTTTGCAAATTGGTCATTGCAAAAATGGGTTCTGCGATCACTTAATTATTTCACTAGGGCACTTAGATCTGGCGAAGAGAATTTGAGAATTGCAAACAACTCAGGCATCATTGGATGGGGAGCGCATTTGCTTTCAACCCATTTTGATAAGTAATCGACTGCCACGAGTATATATTTGTTCCCTCTTGAAGACGGGAACGGCCCCATAAAATCAATGCCCCAAATGTCAAAGATTTCACAAACTTAGATAGAGTTTTTTGGCATCTCATCACGTTGCGAAATTTTTCCTTGACGCTGGCACAAGTCGCAGTTTTTAACCAACTCGTGGGCATCTTTGTAAATCGTGGGCCAGAAGAAACCGGCATCAAAGACCTTTTTGGCTGTGAGATTTGCACCAAGATGTCCCCCGTGGGACCCATTATGCAAGCTTCGAGTATTTCAGAGAGCTTCCTTGCCGTGCACACACCGCCGGATCACTTGAACGAACACCATATCTTAAACAATAAGGGTCGTCCCAAAAGTAGTGTTTGCATCATCTTTGAAAAACTTACTTTTCTAGCTGGGACAGACATTCCCGTTTGATCACAAAATTCCCCGCATGGTAGTTTGCAAAATTGGCAAACCACAGGGAATTATCATCACCACGAAAGGTAACCATCCCAAGTGTCTCGAGAGGAAATGTTTCCGTAATTTCCTTCTTCTCGAGCTCACTTTGATGGGATTTTCAAGTCTAAAAGGTGGTCGGCGGCGAGATTTTCTGCTCCTTTTTTATCACGAATAACGACATCAAATTCTTAGAGCAGCAAAATCCACCGGAGCAATCTTGGCTTAGCATCCTGCTTAGCAAGCAGGTACTTGAGAGCCGAATGGTCCGCATACACTACGACAAGTAATTCTTTTTCCGTTGTAGTGTAATGTGCTTGACTCGGTCATAGTTTTGCTTGCATAGTGTATCGGCTGGAAGTGCTTGGTCTTACGTTGCCCTAGGACTGCCCCAACAGCAAAATCACTTGCATCACACATGATTTCAAAGGGCAAGTCCCAATCGGGAGCAACTAGAATTGGAGCCTGGGTTAACTTCATCTTAAGGGTTTCAAATGCTTTGATGCATTCCTTCGAGAAGATAAACGGAGTTTCTTTTTCAAGGAGGTGGGTCATAGGCCAGGTGATTTTGGAAAAATCCTGAATAAATCGTCGGTAGAATCCGGCATGACCGAGAAAACTGCGAATACCCTTCACGGTAGTGGGATGAGGCAATTTTGCAATGACATCAACTTTTGCCTTATCAACCTCAATCCCGGATTTAGAAATCTTATGGCCAAGGACTATTCCTTCCTTGACCATAAAGTGGGCATTTTTCCCATTAAGCACAAGATTGTGTGTCCTTTCACACCTTGATGCATTTTGTCTAACCAATGGGCAAGGCAGAGCGAAAGAATCAACCGAAAAAAAAAAAAAACCGAGAAATCATCCATTGAATGACTTCCATGGTTTTTTCAAATCATATCGTGAAAGATGCAACCATACACTCTTTTGAAACGTGCTCGGTGCAATTGCATAACCCAAAAGGCCAGCGACGATAGGCAAATGTCCCCCGTAAGGGCAGGTGCAGTAGTCTTCTCTTGATCAGATGGGACAAACGTGGATCTAAAAGTAGCCGGAGGAATCCATCCAAAAAAGCAATAGTACTCATTTTCCGGCTAATCCTTTCAAGCATCTGAACCAAAGATGCAACTAGAAATGGTCTTTACGATTTGCATCATTGAGTTTCGTAATCGATGCAAACTCGCCATCCCGTGAACCAACTAGTGGGTATTAACTCAATTTCTTCATTTTTTACCAACGTTATCTCCATCTAGGGACACAATTAACTTGGCTTACCCAGGACTGTCAGAGATAGTGTAAAATTAACCCGCATTAAGAAGTTGATAACTTCTTGCAAATCACCTCATGTATTTTGGGTTTAACTCTTCTTTGAATAGTTGAACAACGGTTTGGTATATTTCCTCCATCAAAATCTATGGTGCAAAACTGAGGAATCTATCCCCTTTATTATCAGAAAATCTTCCAAGCTATGTCATGTTTGTTGTGACTAAGAACTTTGATCTAGGCGGTATTTTCTCATCTTTCAAGTTTTTAGCTATTATGACGGGTATTTGTCCATCACCCTCAAAACGCATACTCAGATGTGATGGTACGTCATTGAGTTCAAGATTCGGGAGGATCTTCACATGAAAGATTTAAATCTTATCAGGCACATTGATTCACAAACTGGTGATGATGGAGATTTGGTCACTATGACCACACTTAACAATTCTCCCTCATAATCATAGATGCCGTCAACACCTGGTGGTATTGAATCATCATGTTCAAGAAATTTATCGATCTCTTCCATTAGAAAATCACTTCCTCCGAAAGGAGTGAAAGATGGGAGGAAGCGAAGAATCGATCATAAAGAGTTTCTTATAGAATTGGGATTTCTAACTTTTAGAATTTTCAAGTACTTCTTGAACATATTCTCACAAGCAATGTCAATAACATCGACTCGGTTAACCGATCAATGATATTGTATGGGTGGGGGGAAAAAAAAGGGGGGAACAAGGAGAAAGTCTTAGTATCACAATTTGAAGTCCACGATTGGTCATCATGTCGAAGGGTCATTTGTTCACCTTGAACACTATTAAGGACGGCCTGTCCTCAAGAAAGGTCTTCCTAAGATTAGGGGACCCGAGGATCGACAACGTAATCAACGACCACAAAATCGGCAGGAAAGAAGAACGTTCCAACTTTCACGAAAACATCCTCGGCGATGCCGGTTGGAGTAGAAATCGTTCGGTCGGCAAGTTCAAGTATCATTCGGGTTTTGGTCAAAGCTGGGAGACTTAGTTCTTTCCAAATAGAGAGAGGCATTAGGTGTTGATGCTTGCCACCGAGAATCGGCCCAAGCTAAGCATTCATATCATCTCCAAAAGAAAAAAAGAAAAGTCATACGGTATAAGAAATCTACCGGGGTCTCCAAGTTTTTTGGGAAACTTTTTTAGGATAACCGCCGAGCAATTCTCATTTACCGGTGTCTTTGTCAACTCAATTATCTTATCCTTGTCATTGAGGAGCTTTCTAAACATTGGTGCAAATTTGGGCATGTGTAGGAGAGCGTCCGCGAAACTTAGCTCGAAATGGAGATTCCGAAAAATCTCCATAAATTTTGAAGCTAGAAGATCGTCTTTTTCCACACGAGCCTTTCCTTTTGTTGGCCTTGAGGATAAGCAATTTTGGTTTTAGTCTTGAAGCAACAACGTGCTCACCAATTTGGTCCATTAGTTTAGACCACCGGTAGGTTGGATGTTTTCAGGTGCTTGGTTGGCACGTATCCTTTGTCACCTCGGTTCATTTTCCATCCTCTTTATGAGAGAAGGAAGTTTGAGGTCCATTATAGGAAACACCGCTTCGGGTAGTGATTGCTTTCACATCACCTTTCGGGTTAGCGATGGTGTTGCTTGGAAGAGACCCCGACCCGAAGTAGAAGCGGTATTATTATCACGAATTTGGTGACAGTCCCGTTATATTTGCCATTTTGGTTTTGCATATTTTGCATAACCGGCAGTCATTATCTTGACGTAGTTATCAAAATCGAATTGAGACACACCTGGTGGCTGGAGAACTAGAGCTTGGAAGGTGAGCTTGAAAAAGTCAGGGGATTGATTAATCTGGGTTTGGTAACTTGTCCTTGATTGAAATTATACCCTATTTTGGTTAAAGAATTGTTCCCCCGATTTTGGTTGAAATTGTATCCCTGATTTTGGTTGTTTTGGATTGTTTTTGGCAAAGGAGGAAAACCGGGAGAAATCGAATTGGTTTTGCAACCATCTGAGGTCTGATAACTGGCATTCCCCTTGGTGGTAGTTAACTGCGGCGCTTTGGACATGTATTCTTGGATATGTCCATATAAAAGGTTGCCATCGGTGGCTGGACATTTTGGTAAAATGACACCCCCGCAGTACACAACTGTTGCTCGACCGCTTTTACGGAGCAGGAGCTGGAGCCTGGATTTTTTTCTTATTGAGAATCAATAGCTCTAACCATATCTTTTAGCTCAGGCAACACGGAAGAAACGTTGGGGTTGGAAGAGCTCGTACTCACTTGAATACAATGGCCATGCTTCGAGATTGACGAACTTTGGACTTGCTCTCGATGATTTTTTGGCATTCTCGAGGCATTTTTTATCCAGCAAGTTACACCCGCAGTGGAGTTTATGAATCTTGATCCTTCGAATTTAAGGGAATTTTATAGAATGTAATCAAGTTGAATGTAATTCTTTAAAAACCCATGATGCTGGCCATCCCCTAAGAAGATCATGAATCGGTCCCAGCCTCGTAAATGTGTTCATTAAATTTTTGTTGAAATCTCGTGATATCATTTCAAAGATTTGTTGTTTAAGAGGGAGGGAAGAATTTGTTAATGAATTTCGAAACAAGATCATCCCATGTAAGACTCAACGAGGGGTTTCTTTTCAAGCCTAATCGAGTGGCCTCCCTCGAGGGAAAATGGGAAAAGCATAAGCGCTTAACCGACGTACTCGGGACGTTCGGAACTTCATCGTAAAAGTGATCTTGTGAATATCCGGATGTGAGCATGTGGGTCTTCTTTATCATGTCTAAAAAATTGCTTGTTTTGAACAAGATTAAGTAGACCATGCTTGATCTCAAAGTTGTTTTGCCGGTTAAATTCGGAACAACGATCGCATCCGTCGGAAACCCTCGTGTGTTGCTTCGAGTAATTGCGCCATAGTACGATTATCGGCCATCGTAACTATAGGATGATTGAAAGTTTCTTGATTGTTATTTGGTCCAAGAATTGGGTGATTCACTAGAAGTTTGTGTACATGTTTTTGTCGACGTTTTACGGGCATGAGAACGAGTGCGCATGCACAAAATAGAAAATAAAAAAAGAAAATTTACACTAATTTTTTTCTTCCCGAACCTTTTTAAATGCTTATTTTTTTTACAACTTTTTTAAGAACCAAAAATTAAGCAACTTTAAAAAAGGAAAAAAATTTATAACTTAAAAATAAGCACTTAAAAAGCACAAGAAAGGTGACAGATTGGGCTTATATAACTAAATGGCTCTTTTTTTTTTCTTTTTTGGATTTGAAAAAGCTTAAAAAAAAAGAAACAAACTGAAAACTTAGGCTCTACTAGTTACAATAAGCAAATGCATACTGAAAATAAGCACAAGAAACTGAAATTAAGCTAAGAAAGCTAAATAACCCATCTAATAAGAAAAAGCATACAAAACAGGCAATTGGGGCACTTTTGGGCTTAAAAATAAGCCTTTAGAAAGAACCTTGTGGGCTTATAAGCAAAAATAGGAAAGAAGACATAAAAAACTACAAGGAAAAACAATCCCTAAGCAAATTTGAAACATAAATAAGCTATGAAAAGCTTAATGGAAAAGCTTTGACAGACAGATTCACAAAGGGCACTATGACTTATTCTTTTTGGCTTTTAAGGCAATTTAAGCACACAAATGGGGAAATAAGCCGACTCAGGCAATAAAGCACACACAATAATCAATTAAGCACAAAAAAACAACAATTAAAAAGCACTGAATAAGCCAGAAATTGGCTTATTAGGTTCTCAGCACCAGGGGAAAACAACTAAACCAAACAGCCCATATGGGCAACTTTATGCTTAAAAATAAGCCACTTAGAGGATTCTAAAGAAAATGGGGCTTATATATCTTAAAAGTATGGCCTAAGGGCTTTCTAAAACAGCAAACTGAAAGATTTTGAAACTCAATAAGGCCATGAAAAAGGGTCATGAAAAGTGCAGGATGCACTCAGCACTGCTGATTTTTGTTGTTTTTGATAAGATGAAAGTGGTTTCTGCAGGCTTATAAATAAGCCAGCAAAAGAGCTTAAAAACTTAAAATAAGCTTCAACAGCTACAGTGGAATTCCTAGAGAACTTAAAACACTAAAAATCATAGCTTAAAATTCTTGGGAGCTACTCTAAAATTCCTGCTGAACTTAAGACTTAAAAAAAACTTTGACAGAATGGTGGTATGCCAATGAACACTTAACTAGAACTTATGCTACTGCATTACAACATCAAAACAAACCAGAGAACAATACTTAGAAGCTTAAAATCAAGATCCAAGTAATTATGCTGACTCAATGGACAAAACTAGCTCAAATTTAAACCATACTTAGATAATACCCTAAGAATTACTTTAACACTTGAAAAACCTATAAAAACATATTTATACTACTTAAACAGGAATGTTAAGGTTGGATCAATGACCCATATTAGTTTTACAACCTGTTTTGACCCATTTTGGCCTTATGCCAAACACTCCTTTATCTTTGAAAATGGATTTTTAAAGCTGATTAAACTGATTTTTAACAAACAAAGCCTTAATACCAGATGCTTATTAGCTTACTAGGGACCTAATGAAGAACTTAAACCATGGAAATAAGAAGATACAATAAGCAAACAAGAAATGGACAGATTTGAGCTTTTTAAGGCAAATTCAACTAAAATAATAAAACAAGGGGACAAGGACAATGCAAGTATACTAAATGATAAAAGATAATGTCAATAAGCACAAGTTAGCAGGAAAAGGTAAAAATAAGCACAATAAGCTATAATTAAGCTATGCTACAGTTGATTCTTAAGAAAATGAAAATAAGGAACTCACAAGTTCTCAAGGCTTTCCTGTTTGAATTCAAGCAATATTAATCACTCCTATTGTCTCCCGTGAGACTCTAAAACCATAGCCATCCACAATATGCTATGCTCCTTGCTTTGACATATTTTTTTTATTTTTTATATTTTTGGGTGAAATAAGAACTTAAAGCAACACAAAGCTAATGAGCTTTCATCACTTAAGTTTAAACAGCTTATAAGAGATTTTCAAAGGCTTTTTAGAGCTTTTTAAACCTATTTAATACAAGTAAATAAATATTAAAAACAGGGCAGAATTACTTAAATTTCTTCAAACTTTCATTAAACTGAAAATAGGTTACAACACTTGGAAAATTAAGCTAAAAATTACTTAAAAATAAGCTGAAAAGAAAGATGATCTCGTTTAAGGCTTACATTGGCCCTATTTATACTAAAACACTAAGTCTTCTTTTTCTTTGACTTTTTGTCTTTTTCTTCTCTTCTTCTTTCTGTGTTTCTTTGTAGAGACATAAACCAAGTGTGCTAGTTGTGTGAGATGAATCATAGCTCAATCTTGGCCCTTGAATTTGCTTGTGCTTCTTTGTCAATCATCTTAGCCATCGAAAAGTGCTTGGGGAGTGTGGGATTGCCAGCTTGGCAATTATAACATGGCTGAGGGGTTTAGTGGAGTGGGGGGAAATGGTTTACCCATGGTTTTGAGGGGGTTGCAGGGTAATAGAGATGGGAGGAAACCCGTGAGTGGTAATGGGGTTTAGAGCTTTTGGCGGGAAAATTAGGTTTATCCAGGTTGGGGGTAACAGGTAAAGTTTTTGGTGATTTGGCAAAACAAGCCCCTCACTCTTATAAGAGTAGTTGCATTATTAGTCCTTGTGGTTAAATGAGTTTGAGGGTTTGGCAAGATTAACCCCTCATGTTATATAATGGAATTGCAAAGTCAGTCCTTGTGTAATACAGCTTTAGGGGTTTGGCAATTTCAGCCCCTAAAGTTGTATTTTCAATAATTAGCAATTTCAGCCCATGTCTTTTTCTACTTTGTAATATAACTTTGGGATTTGGCAATTTCAGTCCCTCAAGTTATACTTTTTCTGATTTAGCTTCTCGGAGTTGACTTTGACTTTGACTGTTTGACTTTTCTGTTGACTTTTTGACTTGGTTGACTTTTTGGCTTCGATTTGGCTTCGTCTTTTCACACATTTCCATTCCGTGCTCAGTTTTGTCGTTTTTGGCTTTGTTTTTCGTCCTTTTGTGTGATATCCGTTTCCTGCACAATACAAATGCAAAACAAACATATATTTGGCAGTTTTTTGTCTGTTTTTGGTCATTTAAGTCCGTTTTTAATGGAAAAAGGTATGTGTAATTAAGCACATACCAAAATCCCCCATACTAAGGTATTGCCGTGTCCTCACGCAATGTTATGAAGTAAACACTCAAGAAACCAAGAATCTTAATCCCCCTCGACTAATAACCTCGAAAAGTAGCAAAGTGTTCGTCAAGGGGAACTAAAGAATCAATAGCTTCGATAAGTCCCGTTTTCACCATTTTTATATGTACACTAACTATCCCTAATATTTTTGGATTTTCTTTTCTTAACTACCTGTTTGACTTCCTTTATTTTATCAACACTGGGATCATAGAATGAGAAACGCCCATAGAATAATCTACGGATGTCCTGACGGATAAATTCATGTCGTCCCGTGATTTTTCACTAGTCCCAAGGCTAAGCTTTAAAAACGAAACAATCACTGTAATTACAAAGTAAAGATTGCTAACACTACTTATAACTATGACTTGTCAACCTTTTCTCAACCCAACGATTATTCAATTAGAGTGATTGATGCTTATTTAAGTAATTTCGCTTCGACAATTTTAGAAAGTAGTATAGTTTATGTGCATAACGATATTTCTGAAGAAATCTGGGGAAAAGACTAGATCACCCACCAACCAGCATATTCTCGATAGATCCCAGCCGAGTTCGACTTAGGTTATCAGGTTGAGACCCCACAGGAGAATGTTCGCAATGTAATAGCGGGATACTCCACCCTTTTAGGCCGAATTTCTCAGATTTACCGCTAAATAAACAATACTACTCAAAGCACGCAAACATCAAAAATTTAATGATCTCATTGGTGCGATTATTCCTAGAAATAATCTACTAACGGCAACCAACAAACTTTTGAAGTCTTAAAGCAAGTTATTCTTAGTTCAAAATTTTACTTGAGTTTAGAAAAAGAAATCTTAACCATTAAATTTTCCTTATTAGTTATTTATTGCTATAATCATACTATACTACCGTCATCATTTACATGACTACAACATCGACCACGCCTCCGACAAGATGTAGTGACTTAGTCTGACGACGGTTTCTTATTGATAACACTTACGAATGTACTTTGGCATTTATTATCTCACTATGAGCTTTGTTTTGAAGACTGCAACATCGGCTGTGAGCCGGCAAGATGCAGTAAACCTTTATCAGCCCACAGTTTATATCTTTCATCATTTATTTTTTATTTTTTTCTTTCATTTTTTTTTCCCATTTTTTCTATTTTTTATTATTATTTTTTATTTTGTAACGTTTCGTAATAGAGAAAATTTCGTTTTAGAAACTCAAGTATAAATCTGAACTAAGATGAATATTTTCGTTTCCGAAAGAACTTCTTTTTAGAAAATGTCGGTTTAAAGTTAAAGCAAAATTAAGCACGTTTTATTAGTCAGGTTAAGAGCTTCGGGGAGAAAAAGTGACAAGTTACACTTATAAGCTTTTTTTTTTAAGATTTCCACAAATAATCTTGTTTAGCATTTCTACTTGTAAGTAACAACTATCATTTTCTTGTTCTTCGCAAATTTTAATAATTCCCTATAAAAGTTCCGCGAATGCTTAGCTAATTAAACTTTCGTTAATTATATGGTTAAGGGAAAAAGCTAGGGCTCTACACGACCGATCGAGTCAAATTTTATTCTTATTCTACCCATTAGGAAAGTCAAAACGTGACAAAACACTTATTTTATTTTTGAATTTATTTTTTTAAATTTTTTTATTTTTTTGGATTTTTTTAAAAATTTTGGGTTAAAATTGGTTACGTGACAACATTCGAATGCATGAACAATCAAATCGAAGATCCCCCACATACTAGAACTTACAACATCGTCCGCGAGTTTAAAAGGGTTACCTACGTAAATTCTAATGGAATTTATTAAGTGTGCCAAAAGATAAAACGTTAGTCGATTAGATTTGGATATTGGATTCCCAAAATGAAGCTGAGGATGTGAAACTCTTGTGGATGAAGGGTAAAACTGCGAGCACGAGAGTCTTCACAATCCAGGAAATCCTAGACATACAACACAAAACACGGACAAAACACGGGTAATGGAAGAGGTAAGCCTCCTCACACAAAAACACTTATTCATTACTACATAATACTACTACTGATAAGCATGGGGTGCCTCCCACGAAGCGCTTGTTTAAGGTCCTATGCTTGACCCGATCCCCGAATTTATTGGTCCTTGAGGAAGGTTTGGAGGTCCGGGACAACCTCGGTTGGTATGTCCCCTCCAAAATAGTGTTTAATTCTATGACCATTTACTTTGAAGTTAGGCCCGGAGTTTTGGGATAACTCGACGGTGCCATACGGAAAGACTTGGACAATGGTGAATGGTCCTGACCAACGGGATTTCAACTTGCCGGAGAAAATCTTTAATCGAGAGTTAAAGAGGAGAACTTGATCACCAACGTTGAAAACGCGGTTTTTGATCTTGGCATCGTGGATCCTCTTGGTTTTCTCTTTATAGATCAAAGAGTTTTCATAGGCATGATCACGAAGTTCATTAAGTTCATTGAGTTGAACTTTTCTGTGATCACCCGCGGTTTTGATATCAAAGTTTGTATGCTTAAGGGCCTAGGAAGCTTTGTGCTCCAACTCGACCGGCAGATGACATGCCTTTCCATATACAAGCTTGTACGGAGTGCACCCGATGGGTGTTTTGTAAGCTGTACGGAAGGCCCAGAGAGCGTCATCCAGTTTGTCCGACCAAGAGGCACGATTTTCGCCCACGGTCCTTTCAAGAATTCGTTTTAAACCACGATTCGATACCTTAACTTGCCCACTTGTTTGTGGGTGATACGCGGTGGAGAGACCGCGAGTGATACGTAATTTAAAGCCATGACACTTTGTTAAATTGGTCATTGCAAAAATGGGTTCCGCGACCACTTATGATTGCACGAGGGGCATCGAATCTGGCAAAGAGAGATTTAAGAAATTTGCAAACAACTCAGGCATTGTTGGTGGGGAGCGCTTTCGCTTCAACCCATTTTGACAAGTAATCGACTGCCACGAGTATATATTTGTTCCCTCTTGAAGACGGGAACGGCCCCATAAAGTCAATGCCCCAAACGTCAAAGATGTCTACAAACTTAAGAGTGGAATTTTGAGGCATCTCATCACGTTGTGAAATTTTCCTTGACGCTGGCACGAGTCGCAGTTTTTAACCAAATCGTGGGCATCTTTGTAAATTGTGGGCCAGAAGAAATCGACCGGCATTCAAAAGACCTTTTGGCGGTGAGATTTGCACCATGAATGTCCCCCACGTGGGTCCATTATGGCAACTTCGAGGGATGTCGGTGCTTCCTTTGCCGTGCACACACCGCCGGATCACTTGATCCGCACATATCTTAAACAAGAAGGGGTCGTCCCAAAAGTAGTGTTTGACATCTTTGAAAAACTTTATTTTCTACTGAGACGACATCCCTTTGATCACAAAATTCCCGGCATGGTAGTTTGCAAAATGGGCAAACCATGGGGCATTATCATCACCACGAAAGGTAACCATCCCAAGTGTCTCGAGAGGAAATATTTCTGTAATTTCCTTTTTCTCGAGCTCACTTTGATGGGGATTTTCAAGTCTAGAAAGGTGGTCGGCGGCGAGATTTTCTGCTCCTTTTTTATCACGGATAACGACATTAAATTCTTGGAGCAACAAAATCCACCGGAGCAATCTTGGCTTATCATCCTGCTTAGCATGCAGGTACTTGAGAGCCGAATGGTCCGTATACACTATGCTTTTGGACAAGACAAGATATGGCCAGAATTTCTCGAAAGTATACACTACGGCAAGTAACTCCTTTTCCGTTGCAGTGTAATGTGCTTGAGCCTTGGTCATGGTTTTGCTTGCATAGTGTATCGGCTGGAAGTGCTTGGTCTTACGTTGCCCTAGGACTGCCCCAACAACAAAATCACTTGCATCACACATGATTTCAAAGGGCAAGTCCCAATCGGGAGAAACTAGAATTGGAGCCTGGGTTAACTTCATCTTAAGGGTTTCAAATGCTTCGATGCATTCCTTTGAGAAGATAAACGGAGTTTCTTTTTCAAGGAGGTGGGTCATAGGCCGGGCGATTTTGGAAAAATCCTGAATAAATCGTCGGTAGAATCCGGCGTGACCGAGAAAACTGCGAATACCCTTCACGGTAGTGGGATGAGGCAATTTTGCAATGACGTCTACTTTCGCCTTATCAACCTCAATCCCGGACTTAGAAATCTTATGGCCAAGGACTATGCCTTCCTTGACCATAAAGTGGCACTTTTCCCAATTTAGCACAAGATTGGTGTCTTCACACCTTTGGAGCATTTTGTCTAAATGGGAAAGGCAAGAGGAGAAAACAATCACCAAAAAACAAGAAATCATCCAGGACGACTTCCATGGTTTCTTCAAATCATATCGTGAAGATTGCAACCATACACCTTGGATACGTGCAGGTGCATGCATAACCCAAAAGGCATGCGACTATGGCAAAAGTCCCGGAGGGCAGGTGAAGGTAGTCTTCTCTTGATCAAGTGGGTCAATCGGGATCTGAAAGTAGCCAGAGAATCCGTCCAAAAAGCAATAGTACTCATTTCTGGCTAATCTTTCAAGCATCTGATCCATAAATGGTAACGGGAAATGGTCTTTACGAGTTGCATCATTGAGTTTTCGGTAGTCGATGCAAACTCGCCATCCCGTAACCAACCTAGTGGGTATTTAATTCATTTTCTTTATTTTTTACCACGGTTAAGCCTCCCTTTTTAGGGACACAATGAACCGGGCTCACCCAGGGACTGTCAGAGATAGGGTAAAATAACCTCATGGATTTTGGGGTTAACCCTTCTCTGATGTTGAACTACGGGTTTGGCATTTTCCTCCATCAAAATCTTATGGGTGCAAAATTGTGGATCTATCCCCTTAATATCAGAAATCTTCCAAGCTATGGCATGTTTATGTGACTTAAGAACCTTGATCAGGGCGGTTTTATCCTCATCTTTCAAGTTTTTAGCGATTATGACGGGTAATTTGTCATCACCCTCCAAAAACGCATACTCAAGATGGGATGGTAAGTCTTTGAGTTCTAGGTCAGGAGGATCTTCACATGAAGATTTAATCTTATCAGGCACATTGATTTCACAAACTGGTGACGGAGGGAGATTTGGGTCACTATTGATCACACTTAACAATTCCTCAAGGTAAATAGTATCTCCCTCAGAATCATATATGCCGTCAACACCCGGTGGTATTGAATCATCGTGTTCAAGAAATGCATCGATCTCTTCCATTAGAAAATCACTTCCTCTGAATGGAGTGAAAGACGGAGAGCGAGAATCGACCATAAGGTCCGAAGTAGAAGTGGGATTGCCACTTTCAGAAATTTCAAGTACTTCTTGAACGTATTCTTCACAAGCAATGTCAATAACACAGATCGTTAGCGATTCAATGATTAATTGTAGGAGTACAGTCTTAGTATCACTAAATTTGAAAGGTTCCCTTTTTTTTTTCAAAAAAAATACAAAAACTAATAAATTTTCACCAGGATTGGTCATCGTGTCTAAGGGTCATTTGTTCACCGTGAACATCTATTAAGGCACGTTCCGTCCTCAAGAAAGGTCTTCCTAAAGATTAGGGGAGCCCGAGGATCGGCAACGTAATCAACGACCACAAAATCGGCAGGAAAGAAGAACGTTCTAACTTTCACTAAAACATCTCACGGCGATTGCGGTTGGAGTTAGAAATCATTTCGGTTCGGCAAGTTCAAGTTCATTCGGGTTTTGGTCAAAAGCTGGGAGATTTAGTTCTCTCAAATAAAGAGAGCATTAGGTTTGATTCTTGTACTGAGATTCGGCCAAGCTAAGCATTCATTTTTCTCCGAAAATCACACGGTATAAGAATCTACGGGGTCTCCAATTTCTAGGGAAACCTTTTTAGGTTAACAGCGAAGCAATTCTTGTTTACGGTGTCTTTGTCAACTTAATTATCTTATCTTTGTCCATTGGGGCTTTTCTCAAACATTGGTGCAAATTTAGGCATGTGTTGGTAGTGCGTCGCGAAACTTAGCTCGAAGGAGATTCCAAAATATCCATACAATTTTGAAGGCTAGAAGATTCGTCTTTATCATGGGCTTCTCTCTGTTAGCCCTTTGAAGGATAATGCAATGTTGGTTTAGTCTTTGATGCAACAACGGCTCACCAATTTGGTCATTAGTTTGGAATACCGGAGGCTGGACGTTTTCGGTGCTTGGTTTTGCACCGTATCCTTTGTCACCTCGGTTCATTTTCCATCTCTTTAGGAAGAGAAGAAAATTAAGGTCCATTGTAGGAAACACCGCTTCGGGTAGTGATTGCTTTCACATCACCTTTCGGGTTAGTAATGGTGTTGCTTGGAAGAGAACCCAAGCCCGAAGTAGAAGCGGTATTACTATTTACGAATTTAGTGATCAAGGGTCGTTATATTTTGCATTTAATTTTTGCATATTTTACATAACGCTGTCTTTAGCTTTGACATAGTTATCAAAATCGGACTTAGACACACCTGGTGCTAGAGGAACTGGAGCGGGAGCTTGGTAAGGTGGAGCTTGAAAAGTCGGGGGTTGATTAATCTGGGGTTGGTAAACTTGTCCTTGATTGAAATTATTACCCCGATTTTAGTTAAAATTGTTCCCCCGATTTTGGTTGAAATTGATCCCCCGATTTTGGTTGTTTTGATGGTTTTACATAGGAGGAAAACCGGGAGGTCGAATTTGGTTTGCAACCATCTAAGGTCTGTAACTGGCAAGCTTCGAGGATGTCGAGAGATTCCTTGCCGTGCACACACCGCCGGATCACTTGATCTGCACATACCTTAAACAAGAAGGGGTCGTCCCAAAAGTTGTGTTTGACGTCTTTGAAAAACTTTCTTTTTTGCTGAGACGACATCCCTTTGATCACAAAAATCCCCGCATGGTAGTTTGCAAAATCGGCAAACCATGGGGCATTATCATCACCACGAAAGGTAACCATCCCAAGTGTCTCGAGAGGAAATGTTTCCGTAATTTTCAAGTCTAGAAAGGTGGCCGGCGGCGAGATTTTCTGCTCCTTTTTATCACGGATAACGACATCAAATTCTTGGAGCAACAAAATCCACCGGAGCAATCTTGGCTTATCATCCTGCTTAGCAAGCAGGTACTTGAGAGCGAATGGTCCGGTTACACTATGCTTTTGACAGAAAGATATGGACGGAATTTATAGGAAAGCATACACTACGGCAAGTAATTCCTTTTCTGTTGTAGTGTAATGTGCTTGAGTCTACGGTCATGGTTTTGCTTGCAAGTCGTATCGGTAGATGTGCTTGGTCTTACGTTGCCCTAGGGATGGCCCAAACAACAATAATCTCTATGCATGCCACACATGATTTCATAGGGCAAGTCCAATAGGGAGCAACTAGAATTGGAGCATTGGGTTACTTCAACTTATGGCGTTTCAAAATGCTTCGAGCATTCCTTTGAGAAGATAAACAGAGTTCTTTTTCAAGGTGGTGGGTCCACTTGGCGGACGATTTTGAAAATTCATGAATTTAAATCGTTGTAGATATCCGGCGTGACCGAGAAAACTGCGAATACCCTTCACGGGTAGTGGGATGAGGCAATTTTGCAATGACATCAACTTTCGCCTTATCAACCTCAATCCCGGACTTATAAATCTTATGGCCAAGGACTATGCCTTCCTTAACCATAACGTGGCACTTTTCCCAATTTAGCACAAGATTGGTGTCTTCACACCTTTGGAGCATTTTGTCTAAATGGGAAAGGCAGGAGAGAAAGAATCACCGAAAACTGAGAAATCATCCATGAAGACTTCCATGGTTTTCTCAATCATATCGTGAAAGATTTCAACCATACACCTTTGGAACGTGCCCGATGCATTGCATAACCCAAAAGGCATGCGACGATAGGCAAATGTAACAACCCCCAAAATCAGGTAGCAGCGGAATAGTAACATTGGGGTGCTACTTCAAGTACAACAAACAAGATAGTAGCGGAAGGAGTGCAGTGAAAACACGAAGCTTATTTCTCCTTTCGGGTCGTAGTTCGTCGGAACAACCCTCCTTAACCCCTTTTTAGTTTGTTAACTTTGCAAGGTGAGACCGTGACTCTTAAAGCGACACAAATGGCAAGTTTTTAAATCTTTTGTTCGATTTGGGAACCAACAAGTTCACCGGAATTTATTATGATAATACTTTAGTGAAAGTATTATACATAACTGCTAACCCAAACCTCATATACCCTACATACCTCCTCTAGGATCATGCCCTCTCCTCATACCGTTAACGACCTTAGCCAACTCTAATCGCGCACGTCTCTCCTCAGCAAGCTGTAACCGCAAATCCTAGTTCTCACCCTGCACCTCACTGATGGCATGCCACAGAGCTACTCTCTGTGCATCTGTCTGACCTGCCTGATTCGTTAATAGTATATATATAATATATAAGCAAGCAAACACTCAACCAATTGCCTTTGACCAAAGGATGGTTAAGAGTTCACAAATTACAATATATATATGTCCGGAAGTATGATTCCCGGGTCGTTATGTCCCAACGAGGTGTGCAATTTGAAAATCGAATGACGGATTGAAGATTGATGTTTGAATATGACAAGGTTATGATTGGTTTTCTATTACTACAAGTTAACAATGCAAAAACGATTAAGTAGGACCTAAAAACGAAAGCTAGGATGTTTTAAATCTAAAACGTAGACGAAAATGTAAAAACGCGAGGGTTAAAAACCTAAATTACACAATTTTAATCCTAGAACAATTTTTAAACTCAAAATAGATTCTACTAGACTAAAAACGAAGTTTAAATAAACTAGACTAAAAACGGAGTTCGTTTGGACTAAAAACGAGTCAAAACAAAAACGGGAACGAATCCCGTTCTTTAAAAAATGAACTTTTGAAAAACAATGACCCTACGAAAACTTTAACAATTTTCCTAGAAACTATATGAAAAAAGAAAATTTTTTAAAAAAGTTTATATTTTTCTGATTAATATTTTATTTTTTATGAATTTTTTAAGTTTTTAAAGAAATTAAATTATAAAAAATACTAAACGTGTATAAAAAATTCTAGAAAAAATACACAAAATAGCTGAAAGCTTAACGGTCCTATGAAAAATAAGCTGGAGTAACCAGCTTATCAAATAAGCTGGAAAATAAGCTGGAACAGCTTATATGGGCAATGGGCTAAAAAGCCCTTAAGTATTTAACCAAAGAAGTCTCTACCGGATGAGCTATTGTAGCACAGCGGTAGAGACTTTGGTTAAAAGATTGGGAGGCAGGGTAGAGGTCTTGGGTTCGAGCCTTGGCTCACCCTTGTCTTCCCCTATCCCGAACCTTTTTAAATGCTTATTTTTTTTATAACTTTTTTAAGAACCAAAAATTAAGCAACTTTAAAAAAGGAAAAAAAATTTATAACTTAAAAATAAGCACTTAAAAAGCACAAGAAAGGTGACAGATTGGGCTTATATAACTAAATGGCTTTTTTTTTCTTTTTTGGATTTGAAAAAGCTTTAAAAAATAGAAACAAACTGAAAACTTAGGCTCTACTAGTTACAATAAGCAAATGCAGACTGAAAATAAGCACAAGAAACTGAAATTAAGCTAAGAAAGCTAAATAAGCCATCTGATAAGAAAAAGCATACAAAACAGGCAATTGGGGCACTTTTGGGCTTAAAAATAAGCCTTTAGAAAGAACCTTGTGGGCTTATAAGCAAAAATAGGAAAGAAGACATAAAAAACTACAAGGAAAAACAATCCCTAAGCAAATTTGAAACATAAATAAGCTATGAAAAGCTTAATGGAAAAGCTTTGACAGACAGATTCACAAAGGGCACTATGACTTATTCTTTTTGGCTTTTTAAGGCAATTTAAGCACACAAATGGGGAAATAAGCTGACTCAGGCAATAAAGCACACACAATAATCAATTAAGCACAAAAAACAACAATTAAAAAGCACTGAATAAGCCAGAAATTGGCTTATTAGGTTCTCAGCACCAGGGGAAAACAACTAAACCAAACAGCCCATATGGGCAACTTTATGCTTAAAAATAAGCCACTTAGAGGATTCTAAAGAAAATGGGGCTTATATATCTTAAAAGTATGGCCTAAGGGCTTTCTAAAACAGCAAACTGAAAGATTTTGAAACTCAATAAGGCCATGAAAAAGGGTCATGAAAAGTGCAGGATGCACTCAGCACTGCTGATTTTTGTTGTTTTTGATAAGATGAAAGTGGTTTCTGCAGGCTTATAAATAAGCCAGCAAAAGAGCTTAAAAACTTAAAATAAGCTTCAACAGCTACAGTGGAATTCCTAGAGAACTTAAAACACTAAAAATCATAGCTTAAAATTCTTGGGAGCTACTCTAAAATTCCTGCTGAACTTAAGACTTAAAAAAAACTTTGACAGAATGGTGGTATGCCAATGAACACTTAACTAGAACTTATGCTACTGCATTACAACATCAAAACAAACCAGAGAACAATACTTAGAAGCTTAAAATCAAGATCCAAGTAATTATGCTGACTGAATGGACAAAACTACCTCAGATTTAAACCATACTTAGATAATACCCTAAGAATTACTTTAACACTTGAAAAACCTATAAAAACAGATTTATACTACTTAAACAGGAATGTTAAGGTTGGATCAATGACCCATATTAGTTTTACAACCTGTTTTGACCCATTTTGGCCTTATGCCAAACACTCCTTTATCTTTGAAAATGGATTTTTAAAGCTGATTAAACTGATTTTTAACAAACAAAGCCTTAATACCAGATGCTTATTAGCTTACTAGGGACCTAATGAAGAACTTAAACCATGGAAATAAGCAGATACAATAAGCAAACAAGAAATGGACAGATTTGAGCTTTTTAAGGCAAATTCAACTAAAATAATGAAACAAGGGGACAAGGACAATGCAGGTATACTAAATGATAAAAGATAATGTCAATAAGCACAAGTTAGCATGAAATGGTGAAAATAAGCACAATAAGCTATAATTAAGCTATGCTACAGTAGATTCTTAAGAAAATGAAAATAAAGAACTCACAAGTTCTCAAGGCTTTCCTGTTTGAATTCAAGCAATATTAATCACTCCTATTGTCTCCCATGAGACTCTAAACCATGGCTGTCCCTTTTTACCATGCTCCTTGTGGTTTTTTTTTTGTGCTTATTTTGACTTTTAGAGTCAAATTTTGACTTTAGATTGAAATAACCAATAAGCTATTAATAAGCTTAGGGTTACACAGATTATCAGCTTATAAGATGCTTAGAAGCTCTGAAGACCAATTCTACCAATTAATAACCGAAACAATTGAAAGCACAAGAAAAAAACTTTAAACTTCCATTAACTTAAAAATTGAAGTACAAATTCTAAAATTAAAAGCTGAATTAAAATACATAAAAGAAGATTAACAAAGAACTGAAAATTGAGATCGATCCTTTGCAACAGCATCCATTGGGGGTATTTATACCCGAAAACCAAAAACTTCAATCCTTGGAGTTGTGCTTCTTTACTGAGGTAAAAAGGCACATTTGTGCTAGTTTGGTAAGAGTGGAACTCAAAAATCAATCCTTGGCCATAGATTAAGTCATGTGCTTCTTTGGATCGTCATCACAACCCTTGATTTTGCTCGAAAATAGTGAGATTGCTAAGTTGGCAATAGTCTTGGGTTATGGTGGTAGTGGAAGGAAGGATGAGTGTTTAACCATGGGGTTTTGGTAGGTTTGCAGGGTAAAAAGGTTAAAGTTAACATGTGACTGGGTAGGGGATGAAAATGGCGGGAATGGGGATTTTGACCAAGTCGGACTGTCAATAGGGGTGAAGTTTGGTAGTTTGTCAATTTTAGCCCCTCTATGTTATAAGGTTGTTTGCAATTCTCATCCTTGAGGATGATATAAGTTTGGGGGTTTGGCAAAATTGCCCCCTCAACTCATATATAAGTATTGCAAAAACAGTCCTTAAATAATACAAGTTTAGGGGGTTGGCAGGAATGCCCCCTAAAGTTATATTTCACTTAAATTGCAATTTCAGCCCTTGTCATTAATTCTTGTAATACAATTTGGGATTTGGCAATTTCAGTCCCTCAAGTTATATTATTTTCTGATTCAGCTTCTTGGAGTTGACTTGACTTTATCAGGGTTGACTTTGACTTTGACTGTTTGACTTTTCTGTTGACTTCTTGACTTGGTTGACTTTTTGGCTTTGTTTTTTCACACCTTTCCATTCCGTGCTTAGTTTTGTCATTTTTGGCTTTTGTTTTTTCGTCCTTTTGTGTGATATCCGTTTCTTGCACAATACAAATGCAAAACAAACATATATTTGGCAGTTTTTGTCTGTTTTTGGTCATTTAAGTCCGTTTTTAATGGAAAAAGGTATGTGTAATTAAGCACATACCAAAATGCAGTTTTTTGTTGTTTTTTTTGGTCATTTAAGTCGTTTTTTTATGGAAAACGGTATGTGTATATTATCGCACATTACCAACGACCCTCGGATCTGTGTAGGAAATGAATTCCAGCTATAGTGTTTAACGACACAATTAACATCTGAAACATCACTCTCGTGTGAGCCTACGGTAAGTTCTCTTAACGATGAAATCGACTTTAAAATATCGTTTGACGAATTCGACGATGAAGACTACACGGTAATTTTTGACAAAAACTCGTTTTCTCACAAAATAATTTCTGTCAATGATTTGAAAACGGATTCGGAAAATGATGATGATAAAGTCAATATGCCTTTGTTTTCATCACACGGGCCCACGGTCAGTTATTTTGATGATTTAGACTTCTTTAAAGATTTTGAGAATGAATTTCCATCCATTGTTTACAATGATGATCAAACGTCCAAATCAGATTTATTAACTGAATCGATTTTAAACCCTCAACATATCAATGAATTTAATTTGAAAGATGAAACATCAATGTCCGAATGTGATGAAGAGGAACAAAACGTTTTAAACTTTAATGATCTATTTCCTTTTAACGTAATATATCCTGATGAATTAAAAACGAATATGGACAATGATAATGATAAAGTCGATATTGAACACTCTTCGGGGGATTTATCTGTCAAACCGTTACCTGATGTAATAAATACCGATGTTGGTTCCTATACACATGGGTCAAATAAGCTTTTGGAAACAAGTCAGGATACGTCGAATAAATTTTTCAAAACTAAAACTTTTATCAAAGGATTAAATTTTAATATCATGACTTGAAATTATCTTAACAAAAGGGATTCATGTTGTTTTCTAATCCTAGTAATTTGTATGTGCCCATTTTGGGCATCCGTTGCGACCTTAAATTGTTTTATAAAGGATGGGACTTAATTGGAACAAGTTTAACTTAAAGACTTTTATTAAACATAAGTGCTATGTCCGGGAGGTTGACCAACTGGAATGTTATTTTCTAGTTTTTCTCGACAGATGTCTTTACAGGGAAGTCCTCTATCGGGTATCCAAACCCTATGGATTTTAGGGTAATTAGAACTATCTGGCGTTATCCAGTCTTTATTTTAGAGGCACAGTCTTACGGACGTATTCATTAAATGATTCCAGCGTATGAGGTACTCAATAAGCACTATCTTAGGGGTGATGAGTAAAGGGGGTATCGGCTTCCTGTACAGTTTTTAGGTCTTTATTTCGAGTCTAACCAATGAATACACGAAGATAGAATTGCATTTGTTCTTCTTATATTTTCTACAGGACATCGTGAAAGAAATTTCAACGAATATTGACGGAGAACTTAAATATGTTGAGATCTTGAAGTGTTGGAGTCTTGAAACTTCAAGGTGGCTGTTCAACACACAATCTTGCTTATAAAAGTATTGCGGGAGAAATTCTACCGATGCCAAATATCAGGGGGTTTCTCATTCTAATTCTTTTTAAAATCCTCGTAATTTAATGTTTTATTATATACCATACGAGGACGTTGATATAATTCAAGTGGAGGTGATGGAATTAGAATATTTTACTTCTCATATTATGCACAAGAAATTGCTTAAATTATGCTCTCAAATTTAAAAAAAACTCAAGCATAATTTTGTTGAAATTAATGTTACATACCCGCACACATATACCTCTTATTAGATATGTGAGGATTTAGCCTTTCGTTCAAATAAATACCTATATTCCATAAATATGAGTGTTGTCGATGTTTATGTTGTAGACTTTAAAACTTGGCTGGTATATCACTCGAGACCAAAGTGATGAGTTCATGGATTTAAGATGGAGTTAGTAGTAACTTGTTAAATGGTAAATTTTTTAGGTTATACCCAAATGCCTTTACATGTTGCTTATTTAAATTTGAAAAACCTAATACACCAGTTAGTTAACTCCGTTTTAAACCATTTGCCACTCTATCTTTAGAATGATGATCATTAGAACAACCCGTAGAGCATCTTTAGGAATATTACACCAACTATTTTGTATTCGTTAACTCTTAACTAAACATACCTGTTGATTAAGTTTATTTAAGTTGCTAGTTGCTGAAAGTGTAAAGTTTGTATTCCGAGTTTGTGTATTTTTTATAATTGGTGTAGCGCTGTTAGAACTATTGCAACATGCAAATGGGAATATATATTAGTAAGTCAAAATCATGTGATTTTCTTCCATACAATTATTGGTGAATCGAAGGCAATGAAGGAACTATGAAGAAATTCTCCGGAATTATTATGATCGATGAAGATGGGGTGAAATACACACCAAGATTTGAAGAAAGTTTTGGCTAAAAAAATATCGAAAAAAATGAGAAATAATAAAAAAGAGAGAGAAAGAACGCTTTAAAGATAAGTTTCGCGATGAGCATTACCGAAGGAATTACACGAAGGATTGATTATCTGTAGATACGACTAAAAATCATACGATGTATAAAGTATTGTACAAAGTGGTTAGATATCGCCACTTACATGTAGATGTATGTTAAGTTTTGGGATGATTGGGGAGTTGATGTTAGGCGAAAGCTAACTTAGGTTGTTGGTTTTTGATCTCATGATCAAGACAGTTGTAAATATTTGTGTCTTTATTCCATCCTCCGTGTTAACGATCGGGAAAAAAGTGTCTTACAAACATTGTATCTTAAGTTTTAATCTATTTGTTTCTTGATTTTTATTTAACAACAATTTACTTTCCTCTCACCTAATGATTAGCCGCTGGTTTTACGCGACGAGTGTACTTGTTCATTTCGAGCATGCATATGTCGTATTCGTTTCGTTTAGACCCATGTAATCGCATATCTTAGCTTGCTCCTTGGTTTATGACTTTTTGGTGAAGTTAGAAGGTTCCTTACCCTTTATATCATTCTTAATCCTAACTGTTGAGTTAAATTCGATATGCAGGATGTGTATCAAACACATTATTTCTTTTCCTCATTGTTACGGCATGCATGTGGTGCTTCAGCTGGCCTTGTTGAGTTGGTATTCTTGAGTGATGAAGATTGTTAGATTGAGACAACACGTACGTTTCATACAAAAAAACCAATATTTACCTTTATAACTTGTTACTCCTTCCTTTTTAGCGTAGAGATGTGTTCCTTACCAAGCTTATGATTAGATTTGTCAACCGACCAAGAAATTAAGCGAATTAGTTACATGTATATCTCATAGATTAGTTGAGTGTTTTGATGTGTTTTCATCTTCTTATTCTGTGAGGAGTTTGGTTGTGTACTGTGAATAGATCAAATAGTGCTTTAACGGAAAAATATCTTAGGGATACATTTATATAATTTAATAAGGCTACTTGAGGACAAGTAGAATTCAATGGGAGGGATATATGATGATGACATCAAATAACGTCTATTTTATAGCATCATTTATCCCATGTTATTAACCCATTTTGTATAGTTATTGCAAAGAATTGTTACTTAATCGTTTATATTTGAGAATTGCAGTAATTATGGAGTAATTGGTGAAAGATAGCAAAAGGCGCGCATTCTGGAGCTTAAATGAAGATATTTTAAAGATTAATATTTTGAAGACCAATACACCGTATCCATCAAGTAAGATACATCGTATCCGTGCTTGCACTCACCAAAGACCACAGAGGAACAAGCTCAATACGTCGTATCCAGAGAGACTCAATACGCCGTATTCAAAGTATGGAATCAATATAATATTCTGGAAGATATCAAGCGTGGTCCCTATTCTAAGAAATCCCTAATACGCCGTATCTAACTCCTTGGATACGCCGTATCGAACCGACTTCCAGACCCTATAAATACAAAACTCAAAAATGAGTTTTAAGTGTGCTAAATCATATTCTCGATACCTACACCATAAAAGTTGATTTTCAGAAGAGAAAAAGAGCAAAAGAAGTCGAGCAACGTTATCAATTCCATAGGAGACATTTGTAATTCCGTATACTTTAGTAATCATTCGGTTTTTGGTATCATTCGTTAACTCGGTTAGTTTACCTTGGCTAAATAATTACTATTGTATTTATTATGAAGTTTGAAGGCTAATACCTTCGGGTATTAGCCATTATTATGAAGATTTGAATGTTTGGTATTCGTTTATCTCGATTTCTTGATTTATCGTTGTATGCTTGTTTATGTTTATCAATTAATACTTGTTTATGCGCTTTTGTATGCGACCTATCATTCAACTAGATCTAGTGAAGCGGACCAAGTAGATCTAGAGTCCGGGATAGCTCTGCATATAGTAATTCATACATCTAGAATAATAGTTACACAAATATTGTCCTTCTAAGTCTGTGTCTAGGATATGCTTCGGGCTTAACTAGTTAATTGGATATTGCCAATGGTTTATTGATCGTGTTGACTAGCAGGTGACCTAGATAATTCAACAAGTAACGTTCTGATTCCATTGGATAGTTGGACAAGTGGACTACTAGTGTATAAATTGCCATTAAGCGGTAAGTGGGTAAAGTCTCTATGAGCTAGGGTTTAACAAGATCACCATTGCTTTAATCCCTAAGATAGATTATAATCAGCAAATAAGGATGCTTTATGCGGATGCTTTAATTATTAATGTGTTAGGTTTGGAGATGTGTAACACCTAAGTTTATAGATGATAGCCACTCGAGAGAAGGAAATTCATATGCATATTAATAAATACACAAACCAACTTTCTAATTGGATTAATAATGGTTAATATAGTTTTCTTATGTAAGGCTCGACCGCTCTTTTATCCTTTGTTAATTAGCTCGCATGGGTAAAAGTGCCTTGAATTGATTGTAGTCACCAACCAAACCATGCCAGTCTCTCAGGCTGAAAACCCCCTTTTCCCGTTAGAATTAGGAACTAGGACTGACATAGGTTTAGAATAGAGTAGAATTAACATAGATTAGATAACCAAGATATTAATTAAATTGATAGATTTAACCTCGCTTCAAGTGTTCGACACCCTACTTACCACGAAACTACTACTGATCGGGTACACTGCCCATTAAAGTGTTGTTTTTGGTTTAGTCAGAAAAATATAAATTTAAAACTTGAATCAATAAAATATACACCACACAATGACACATCATGTTGAGTTTGATCTCGGTTGATCTAGGATTATAAATAACAATGAACATAAATACGAATTTGAACAGCGGAATATAATCAAGACAATGTTATTTAACAAGGTTTTACATTCACATACAAGCCTCAATTCTATGTGATCAATATAGAACGATTACCTAACTGTAACAGGATCAAAGACACTTTGATCTTGAGGCTAAACTTTACTCTAGACGTCTACATCTTTTCTAGTGCAAACGTAAACCGTGTCTAGGGATCTCTTTATATAGAGAGTCCATAAGACTTACAAAGGAATCTTAGTTGTATTAGAAAACTAAATATTTTCCTCATCTTTGATCTTTATCTTGTAAGGAGATCTTTTAGAATCCTCCATCTTTTGTAGAATTCCATATTGTCGTTTTAAGTCCTTCTTGTTTCATTCTTTTGTTCTTTTTGTATCATTGTTTTTGTATCATCAAATCAATAATTCCCAACAATCTTCCCTTATTTGATGATGACAAAACAAACAATAATCTGATTCCAAGATGATCTATAGTAGCAATCTTTACCTTGAGCACATGAACATCTTCAAATCTAATCTTCCATAAATGAAACAAACTTCCCCTTAACTTAAGATTTCATTTGAACTTCCATGCCATGCCACCACACTAAATAAGTTGCAAATAATATCATCTTTGTAACATCTTCCCCTTTTTGTCATAATCCAATAGGGGACTGTGAAGATATGCAACTTTGATCTTTACAACTACAAACCATATATCACACTTCTAATCCAAGCTTTCCAATGTCTCAAATTACCCTCCATGATGCATAATAAGAATAATGAATTCAAGCAGTACAAACTCAAACTAGCAGTTGTAATAATGACTTAACAGTAGTAAGAATCAAAACCTTCCCCTCAAGTGGTGCATGTAGCATATCCAAATGGTTAAACACTTTATCATATGCTTCCCCTAAAACCAATATGTTAACCATCTCTTGAATCTCTTATTCTGTTGGCTCTTTGTAATGACTACTGATGGAGAGAACTCAGTATTACAAACTTGATGCTGAAGTAGAATAACCCAAACTTGTGTCTTATGTCTTGTACTATCCATGTGACTCCAAACTCATACATAATACCTTGAAGTATAAGTAGACCTCAATCTCTTGACAAAATCCTCAACTATATGAGACACTGAGCACTACAACATAACTCTTTTAAGTGATAGCAAATGTGCGCATTGAGTACCATAAGTTTGTAGATCACACATTGCTAGATTTGACAAGTCTTCATCAACATCGATTTTAAGCACGAACAAGTTATCTTCAAAGTCATAATCTAACCAAACTCGACTTTAAGATATGATAAGAACACGCACTTGTGAAATTCCACTTCAATGTCAAATAAATGATAAAGAATTATCTTCGTAACCAATTCATGAAATTAAATCCCAAAACTAGCCATTTAACCAAACATTCTTTTCTATCCGAGATTCAAACCATGTGTGTTATCCGATATCAAACAATGCTAGCAGCATTAATTCTTTGAAGTTCGAGCAGTAGTATCCACTAGTAACAAACCTAGCAGTAGTAACTGCTTAACGCTAGCAGTAGTAATCAACACAAACAGTAGTAACTAACTTAAACCCAACTAGTAGTACTAATGTATATTGGCAGTATTAACGTAACCTGGCAGTATTAAATAACATTAGCAGCATTAACGGTATATACTTGGGCTTACTACTGTTGCACACAATCACGAACCAGCAGCATAAAACTATCAAAGCAGCATTAACAATATTTATGGGAACAAAGTACAATCCCTAAAAATTAGGGTTTCCATATTATATCAGATTCTATTCCCAAATTCACGAATCATACCCAAACTGCTTCTTCCAAAGATGAACACCAAATCAAATAGCAACGTTAATATAGCATTAGCACTAAATTTGATCACAAAAGAAGCAATGAAGGCAAATGAAATCCCTAACCAGTAGGGTTTCAAAACGTGTAACAACCTAAACCTTCAAATCTTTGTGATACATGCTGCTACTTCATCTATCCAAGAACCGAACATAGAAATTGATATTCAAAACCCTAAATAATTTATGATTACGATTCTGCAAACAGTAATCAATCACTATCAAAACAGTTCTAAATAAACCCTTGATAACTTCGAATCTCCTTGCTGCTGAACCTTTAACGTAAAACGAACAGTATAAGAATGAGTTAAAGCTTAAAGGAGGTGTTCATGGTTCCTGTACACCAGCAGATCCATGGTTCCTATACACCATCAGATCCAAGACGACAATATTTAATAGGTTTTAGTGAATGAAAATAAGCGACATATCCAAAAACCCTAACAGAAAAAGGTTTTCGGCAATTGAACACTAAACCCTAATAACAATGAAACCCTTGTCGTCAATCTGGTCTTGAAACATCCTTCTAAACTCTTCTTGCTTGAATTCTTTAAGGTCGTGTACCTGATGATTATATTATCTGCTTACCGAATTATGGTTTGGTGAAACCCTAATATTACCGAAATTCATTAGTTACCGAATTTGAAGAAGAATAAGAAAAACGAAACCCTTTTACTTTAAAACCCTGTAGATCCTAGATCAAGAGCCACATGGCTCTGATACCAATTATTGAGTTTGATCTAGGCTGATCTAGGATTATAAATAACAATGAACATAAATACGAATTTGCACAGCGGAATATAATCAAGACAATGTTATTTAACAAGGTTTTACATTCACATACAAGCCCCAATTCTATGTGATCAATATAGAACGATTACCTAACTGTAACAGGATCAAAGACACTTTGATCTTGAGGCTAAACCATACTCTAGACGTCTACATCTTTTCTTGTGCACACATAAACTATGTCTAGGGATCTCTTTATATAGAGAGTCCGTAAGACTTACAAAGGAATCTTAATTATATTAGGAAACTAAATCTTTTCCTAATCTTTGATCTTTATCTTATAAGGAGATCTTTTAGAATCCTTCATCTTTTGTATAATTCCATATTGTCGTTTTAAGTCATTCTTGTTTCAATCTTTTGTTCTTTTTGTATCATTGTTTTTATATCATCAAATCAATAATTCCCAACACATCATGGACGTATAACTTATATCATTGTGATCGTGGCACCTTTTCGATCAACGTGGTATATTTACTTCTCACCGACGATAACCGTACAAGCTCGCAAGAACTAAAATCCATTCGTTCTATTTTTTTATAAATTTAAACGAAGACGAAATATTTTTGGAGGGAATTTTTTGGTAATTAACAGACTTATTTGGAAAGTGACACATGCAGTCCCTGGTTGCCAAGTCCATTTCACCATTAGTCCTTCATTGAAAAGAAGCCTTTCTAGTTGAAAATAACTTGCAACGTTAGTCCTTATCATTCATAATTCAACCGTTAGTACTCTTTAGTGAACCAAATTTCACCGTTAGTCCTTTTAAGCTCATTAATTGTAAACAAAAGCTCAAGTTATTCAATTACAACAACGATTTCAACAACAATTAAACATTGTTTCACAGTTTTTTCTTGATTTTGTAAAATCCCGTAAAAGATTCTATTTCTTTTCTCGGTTTAAATAATAGATTTGTAAAATCCCATGAACGTTAATTGATTTCAATCCACAACAAAAATCACTTTACCTACTTAAGATCCTTACATATCATTTCACATCACCTTTGCAATGTCGACCCAACAAGACATCAATGCTATTAGAGCACAACGACTTACAAACACGCATGATCCTTTGGCATTAATGGCAAACACTTAGACACCGTTTCACAAAGATCATTCATCACATATTACCTACATACAACATCCACAACCCAACAACAACTTTGTCCAACAACCTTTATTAAACACGAACTACATGCCACAACCAATGCAGAATCCAGAAGACAGTTGAAATCCCATAACTGGAATGAACACGACACTTGCTTTATTGGCTAAAGCATTCAAAGTCAATACCATTCCAACAAACAACAACCAAAGAAGTTCATTAATCCTCCGCAATAATCAGATTACTCAATCGGGTATGAACATGAGTCAAGACATCAAGATGAAAATGGTTGATGACAATGTTGGAAATTAGGTGAGACAAAATGCAGTTCAGAATCCGGGTACTCAGATTGTTGAAAATATGAATGGGCTTAGTGTTGTTTCGTAAATTGCAAATTAGTATGGGAATGGAGATTTTGTTACAACATCGGCTGAGGGTAATGGTAATGGTATCAATGGTAATCCGATAAGGTGTTACAACTGTCGAGGAGAGGGTCATTATGCCATTAACTGAACAGTAAAGCCAAGGAAACGGGATGTGGAAAACTAGAAGGGGGGTTGAATAGTTTACCGCTTTTTAATTTAAGGTTTTAAAGTGTTTG